>JAGDQO010001505.1:560000-580508 GCA_018342035.1 Solanum appendiculatum
AGTACTTAATATTATATACTTTATACTGATAATATAGAAGATTATAATTTTTAATTAAAAATAATAGGTTACGTATAAGAGCTGTTATGAAAATTACCTATTATCATATACTTATGTAATTCATTTTATAATGTAAGAATATGCGAACTGTTAATATATGGAAAAAGAAACCTCTATGCATAACCATCTAAACAAAGGTTGTTACACTTGTTTGAATGGTTGTTGCTTGTTATTTGTTACCTATTATATTGTTTTGTTAGTTTAAATATCACGTTTGTTTTGATAGTTATTTAAATTTTATTGTATCGTATTATTTAAATTTATACTTAAGTACTGATAAAAAGTCCCATTATAATTAACGACTGATTTGGTGTGATCTGTTGGGCAAGGCAAGCACAAAATAAATGTGCACGACAAGGCAATTTCGGAAGAAACCCAAGTCAAAACTTTCCCTTTCTATTTGAACCAAGAGAAGACAAAATAATGCAATAACAAACAATTTGGGGCAGCAAACAGATCAACCAAGCAAGAAAAATAAATCAACACGAGACACCAAATTTAATGTGGAAAACCTCTTCGGTGTGAAGAGTAAAAACCACAAGGCCAAAGCTCCACTATAATCAACAAGAGTTACAAAAGTGTTTTCCAAAATGGCCACCAACAAAGTGCCAAACAATGAGCAACACAACTACAAGATAACACCAAAAACTAGAGAAATAAAAAGGAGCAAAATCACCAAAAACGCAGCTACTGTTTACGAGCAAAAATTTGGAGCTACGGGACTCCAAATCACCCTCTCTAAGTTTCCAATCAAAGATTAAGTTGAAAGGAACAAGCTGTCCAAAAATCAGCTCAATCGGACAAGAAACGAGCGGGAATCGCGATTTGAAATTGGCTGCTAGGGTTTGTGCGAAAATCTGCACTCTCTCACTTTTCTCTCTATAAGACTGCTGATCAAACTCTTGTTTAAACTTCAAAATAAGACCTAAAACAAAGTCTTATAAATGCACCATAATATTGGGCTTATGGGCAAAGTAGGCTATTCCAATTTGACTCAAATTTATCCACAAAGGAAAGGAAGGGAGACCCAAAACCTTGGAATTTTATTTATCCACATAGGAAGGGAAAAAGGCCTAAAACCCAACATGATCATGTTGTTACCTTAATCTTATTTTATTCTTTATCCTACCTTTTTATAGTAGTACTACTTGTTGGGTTTTAAAAGGTGTGAATGGAAAATGAAGAGTTGCGACTTTTATGAAGAGTTGCGACTTTTATGAAGAGTTGTGACTTTAATGAAATGTTGCGACTTTTATGAAGAGTTGTGACTTTTATGAAAAGTTGTGACTTTTATGAAAGGTTGTGACCTTTCCGAAGGAAGTTGTAGCTTTTCAAAGGATTGTGACCTTTCCGATAAGGCACAATAAACATATATTCACACTACCCTTGGTTGTCTATAAATAGAGGATTTCCTCTTATTTTTCAACAATGAAATAATGAATTTTTAGACTTCTTTTTCTACTACTAAATCTAGTATTCTAAGTGTACTTTACTGCCGTTGACTGGTTCGCTGACACCAACATTTTGGGTATCAATACTCTGGTGAATAAGTCGTTCTACCCTGAGAGAATCTATTCCAGTTCAAACCTCGGATACTAGAGGGGAATAATTTCCTTAAGGGGACACTGTGCGTTCAGTAGGCTCGATTTTCTTCTTTGGGAAAAATATTTTATATATTGTTTCTAATCTGTTTCTGATTCTATTTCCTCTATTGGTTTTAATTTTCTAGTCTTGAAAATACTCTTTAAACATTGCTGTTTCTTACCAAGTTCTCCAAAGTTTTTGTTCTAAGTATCTTAGGAATACAGGATGGACAACACTACAATGTACCTAACTTTTCTTTTAGGTTTGTCATTCAAATTATTGATGTGCGACATTATGTAACGATGAAAATGATACAATCTATCTAAATATTGTATTCATTAAAACTTAATATTATGAAACAATACGTAACAACCATCCAAATACAGTGTAAATGATTAGTGATTAATTGATTTTGTGTGACGTAAGTATATTTTGTTATACCACCGGCCATTGAATCTTCTACGAAGACATCACACGAACACAAAGGCAAAATGTGAACGATAGAAAAAGACGTATACACTTTCTACTTTACTTGTGTTTTCCATTGACTTCAACAATGTGACAGGATAATAGTGTTGTTACATGAATCTTATCTGACCATTTTTGGCTCTTACCCTAGTCCAATTTTATTTTTTTTAATTTCTCGTGCGGTGTTCGATATCTACATTGAAGTCCGATAACGATTACATGTTGACAAAGGTAATTAAAAACATGCCAAAGTTGTGTGATTACACTTGATTTCGATTATAAGATATGGATTTCATATCTAAGTCAACTCATCCTATCTTGACTTGTCCACTTCTATCCATTTAAAAACTAGGCTAATATATAGTTAAAATTAATCTATGAGAAGTTTTATTGTAATAAAATATTTTTATTTGATATATTAAATATAGACATACTAAGAAAAACTTTAGATACTTAAATAAATTATAAAAAAAATTAAATAAAAAACTTAGTAAGAGTATTGAACGAATTAGGCTATAAGATATATTTTAGCCCATTTTAACTTCATCTCTTCCAACTCAAGTAATTAAATTATTTACTAACACATCTCATTTTAATCTGTTCAATTTTAAACTAACCTTCTCGCTTGATGCCCTAATTCTTAACCCCACTGTAGATTCCAAGAAAGATAAAGTAATTTTTTAAAAAAAATTTAAGCCATCACCATGGTTGTGTGTGGGGTCACGCTTGATCCCTATCATGTCCATAAGAGTGATTAACAACATATATACTGGCTAAGTCGTGAATATTTAAATGTATCACTTACAAAAGAAATGTTGAAATTAAGGAAGAAAAGAAAATAATATATAGTGGTGGTGGAAATAGAATCATATGTGAAATTGACTTGATTCTAAAGCAAGATCTTTTAATATTTTCTTAAAGTTTCTTTTAAGTACACATAGCTTTTGCAATTTTATAACAAATAATATTTTCCATCATATCCCCTTTCTTTATATGCTCTTCTACTTTTAAATGAAAGTGGACATTATTTAAACATATAGTATATCTTTAAGGAGGCATTTGGAATTATATATGTCTCAAGTATCTTTCATTATTTTTTGTTGCAAATCTTCCAAATCAAAGGGAACAACCAAGAAAGTTAATTCTTGCCCCTCTTGAGTCTAAGGATTTTCAAAGAATTTTAAAGAATAAGTTCTTTTAGTCCTCAAGTAGGGTTGTTATAACAGTTGTAGGAGTCATTAATTAACTCGTAAAAATCATTGTTATTTCCCAAAAAAAAAAAAAAACATCATTTGAAAAGTCAAATAATATACGAGAAAAAGCTCAAAATAGTTATTTAAAAACTTAAGTTTAGGCTTAGTTCCAAAATCATTCCTTAAAGATATATTGAAGCACTAATAGTCCCTCAACTGCGCAAAATTGGTGTGTATTTGATCCATTCCTCCTTAAATATACATAGTAGGCGTTGTTGCTTCCAATTGCACACGCAAGTGTACGTGGTCGCAGAAGTAATAAGTGGCTCTTTAAGAACCGGAATATCGAACCCACAGAGACTTGTCAATTAACTATTTACTAAATTATACTAGTCTAATTATTTATTTAAGAATGTCAAAAGAAATAAAAGAATGCAAGAATTAAATACTAAGATTAACTTACAGTGATTGGGACAATTCCAGGGCTGCATCATGCATAGGGTTTCATGTATCGCATCTCATGTAATGAATTAAATACGGTTATCAAACTACTGATTTACAGGGTTGATTTTATGATAATGATCTCTCGACCTCTAATCGCCTACTCCAACTAGCTGTCTAACTACATCGTTGAGCGGGGATAGGCAGTCCTAATTGGCGAGCATTTATATTTCATCCTGTTTCATAACCAAGCGAGGTGTTCGTCCGGGCTTCACTCCTGAACACGAATCTAAACAAAGTTAGAACAAGCTCTTTGCATTCTCTGGTCTATCTACCTCTTTATCTCTCGAGTCCAAGAATAGACAATAGATTTATTTCTATGGTGATCAAGCATGAAATACTAAAACAAGAATACAAAAGTAATTTAAATGATAACCAACATTAATTCAAAACAATCGATGTTCACACCAATTTAATCCTACAAATAAAATACACTATTTAGCACAATCCATAAAATTTATGCTCAGAAAGGACAAATAAAAATACTAAATATGAGACAATTAATGATAAAAAAATATATTTTTGGCCTCACATCAGGCGTGGACCAAATGTGCACCAATTTTGCATTGTTGAGACTCTATTACACATGAATAATGTACTTTTACACATGAAATCCCTAGGGTCCATTTTGTTAGAGGCATTAAGTGAGTTATCCCGATATAAAATATGAGACAAAAACAATATCTTGTATTTTGTTGATGGTTTTACTAAATTCATGATAATCTTTTACCATAATCATGATGAAGTTATCTATTCGACTGAATTACCTTGGGATAAATAATTTGAGAATAATAATTATAGCTATAATCCCCGAAAAAACCTGGTTTTGAACCAAACGACTCCTTAAAGACGGGATAGGGACCCTTACACTGAGGTAGTAAAGGATATATCACAACTGGATAATCAAATTTCACTGTGAACTGGTGTGTTAGATATGCTCAACATATAGTACTTCTCTCTTTCATATGTGGTAATTTAATTATAGTTGTGTTATAATAGATCAAATTTGAAATGACCAAATTAAATTCATATATGAGTTGACTTTAAATGATCTCATTGTATTTGTAGGACGCGTGCGTCTGCTTGTCCAAATTTGGAGGACTTAGATGCATACAAAAGTCAAGTTATAACACACATTTATGTATTATGCCTGAAATAAACTAACTTCCCAAATTTTTTAAAAAAAATCTCTAACAAGACTTCAACATATTTTCAAGTAAAATGCATATTATTCAACTTGAAAATATCTTTTTACAATTTAAATTTAAATATTTCATATATATTTTTTAAATATCACTCAATTCATATCCAATTGTAAGCGTTCTATTAAAATTAAGAGATATTACTATGCCCTACATCTTTTCAAATATGACTTACATTTTTTTTGGTTTCAGAATCATATTCTCTATCTATTAATGTGTATCAAGCTAATTAACCATAGAAGTATATATAATTAATCAAGCTAATATGATACACTGAAAAGTGTGATACATTAAATTGTCCATTTAAATTATATCGCCGATAGTCGTGTGATACATTAAATTGTCCATTCCATCATATTGACAAATGCCAATACTCGTGTGATACATTAACTTGTCCATTAGATTATATTGCCAAATGCCAATACTCGTGTGATACATTGAGAAGTGTTAGATATACAGTGTGTGATATACATTATATGTTATGCATGAGTATTTCGATACATTATGTGATACACATTATTTGATATACCTATAATGTGAACTTATATTTGTATACATTGTGTGATGTATATTATTGGGAATATGGCTAAATATAGCCGTGAACTATTCAAAATTAGTTTTATCCTTCATTATGTTTTTGACTCAAAAATACCCTTCATATTTTTGGCTCAAAAATGCTCTTGCACTATCAAAATAGCACAAAAATACCTTTCATACTATTGATTGCTTCAAAACAAAGAAAAATGGGTCAATTTTTTCTTGAACTATTCGAAATATGATGTTTTCCCCCTTGTTTTTTAAAAATAAATAAATAATAATTTAGGGGTAAGACTGGGGGGGGGGGGGTTGAATGTGTGATCGAGACATATATTAACATATAAGAAAATTAATGCATAGAATAGTGTGAGACGCCCATACAAAATGGACGAGGCTCCCCTCTAGTGCTAAATCTCTTAATTTCCTCAAGTATGACCTAATGATTTTAACACATGTTCTCTTAATAATCTAATGATTCAGATCTATTTAATTAATTAAATGAGTTTAACCATGGTAAGCTCTTCTCTTCTCTTATTAGTGATTACATGAATAAATTCTTTCTTTTCAACCATATCTTTATTTGGTTCTTGAATTCTTGAAATTTTTCATGGTTAACCTCATTTAGTTAATTAAATAGATTTGAACTATTAGATCATTAAGAGAAACATGTGTCAAAATTATAAGACTTATCACAAAATGAATCAATCATAGATGCCATTGATAAGACTTGGGCACAAGAAATTTAGTTTTTTGGGACTTTATATGTGTAAGAAGTAACCTAATAACTAACTAACCAACTGCTAAAGGTTGTATATTAGAGAATCAAATGTCTTCCATTAGACTCAAATATATATGATAAGATCATTTTTTTTGTTAGCTAACTTATTTGTTTCTATTTGTGTGGGGTTAGTTTAATTTGTAGATAGTAATCTCCTAACCCTCTTTTTGTGAAAGATAAAAGTTTTATCCTTGTGTTGAATTTTGAGGTGGAATCGTGCTCTCCTCTGATACTTATTCTTATGATATAGAATACTCCTACTAACAAGGAAAAAGTTAATATAAAAAAAGAAACCTGTTTAGTAGGCTTTGCAAATATAAGCCATGTGACATTTCTCTATGAACAATAATTTCTTTTATTTCTTTTTTGCAATTTTTCCTCATTGTTGTACATAATTTACTAACAAAATAGATTAATGAAAGCCTCATAAAATAAAGATAGAAATCAGCCCACGTAGCAATAATATAACATGATCTTAAATCCTTGAGATTTTTGGTAATATAATGTTTCCAAGTTACCTGTTGCTCTTGCATTGACTTTTTGCATGGAAAGAGATGAGTACTTGTATATGTAATTTTTTTTATCCTCTTTTTCTTTTTAAAGAAATAAATATCGAATCTAACTCAATTTCCAAAATTAACTTATGAAGGAAGGATTATCCAAGACTATGTAACGAGTCCAAATGAACCTTTTCTTATTGATGTAGAACTCCAACATTTTTAATGGTGCATTTGTTATGATGGAGAGTTTGATTGATACCTATTTGATATTTTTCTTCTTCTGGCATATCGTGAATAATGAATTTATAATATGTATAGACAAGAATATAGTAGTTAAAATGTTGAATTGATTAGTTCTTTTGGATTATGATGATGAGTTTTAATTGATAACCAATTAATTAATATTTTTCTCTGGCATATATTTTTAATTTAAATATGCAAAAGGAGGAAGTTGAAAGATATTCTTCCGTTGTTTAAGTGTGCTTTTCATCTATTAGTTATTTTATTTTGTTATGGTGAGCTTTGAGTGATAACTATTTGATAATATACTTAATTTTTACCTTTGTCACACTATGGAGCTACCCTTGCTCAAGGGGTGCCAAGCAATATCTTTTATCAGAAAATTACATTATATATATAGATCAAATTTTAATTTAATAAATATATATATAAATATATATTGACACCTCTTGACACAAATTGAATATTTCGTCTAGTGATAAAAGGGTTATGAAAATTCCTTGAGGCTGTTTGTTCTAGTCTTGCTAGCCTCATAATTATTATTTTTTTACAACAATCATTGACGACACCCCTTAATGAAAATCATGGCTCCGCTTATAGAATTTCATTGGATATGTTATTGTTGTTGTTCACTGTTATTATATTCTTGTATTTCAAGTCGTTAAGTTTTGTGATTTCAATTACAAGATCAAATTATAAGTTTCCAAATTGAAAAGCTTAACATAAAATTTGAAGATGCATAAATCGCAGAATTTGCATCTGGAGGAGATAAAGATTATATACTCCCTCGTCCCATATTAATTATCCACTTTTTTTCTTTATACATTTTTAACACAAATAATTATCATTTATTTTAGATCACTAATTTTAAAAATCCCCTTTTAAACTTCATATTATGTCAATCTGCACCACATAAAATGAAATAAAGAAAATATTGATTAAAAATAATAAAGCCTTAAAATTTGGGGGGGTGGGGTGGGAGGCTTGAATCCATTGCTTCACTCTTTACCTCTGAAATAGGAGCAAAATTTGCATACGCTCTATATACCCTCCTTAGATTATTGAATATGTTATCATTGAATCCATTGCTTCACTCTTTATTTCTAAAGTAGAGGTATAATCTGTATACTCTCTACGTATTTTCAGATTTCATTTTCTAAAATTATACTGAGTATATTATCATTGAACCGCTCTTTAGTCGGTAGTGATTAGTGTCAATGGTGCGCATTTGTTGCGGGTCCGCCACAGCCTAGAATTAGATGTATATATTCCTGGTTAAAAATGAGGATATAGGGCTTCAACACCATGGATTGATTGGTCCACTATTAGATTTTTCTTGTACGTTTTTCCTTGAACTTGTCCCCAAACATTAACTCAAAAACGAAAATATTTATTATATGTCTGCCGCATAAAATGAACATTTTTTACACTAACAATTACAGTGACTTCTAGAATCTTCATAAAATTTATATATTTTAAAAATATATAATTAGGTATCAAGAATCACAATAATTAACAAGTCAAACTATTTAAAACATATATGAAAAAAATCGATATAAAAGAACTCCTTCAATGTACTCACAAAAAATGAAATATCGATAATATAATTTAGACAAATATGATGAGGATTGATGTAATGATGGTGGGGTGGGGTGGGGTGGGGTCAAGGGTAGGAGTGGCGGCAGGAGCAGGGCAGAGATGGGAGGTGAGTATTTGATTATTGAGAATGAGAGGTTGACAATCAATATGCAACGCCACTTATAAAATTTATTTTCTCTTTTTTTTTAGAAAGATCATTTCCTTAAGTTTAAAGTCTTTAAAGAAAATATTTTTCATTCTTCTCTTCAAAGTATAAAATGATTCCCAATCACTAACAGCAAAGCCTAAGAAGTTGAAAAAAATAAGAGAGTTTAGATTTCACCAGAGTTGATGGTGTAATTGAAAATCTTAATAGATCAATTGATTCATAATTAAAATTTTTATTTTATTAGCGAGAATTCAATTTCAATAATTTCCGTCCTCATCGTCAAACTTTTTTTGAAAAAAGTAAGGGTGATAGAATCAAAACCAGACTGCCCAATCGTTAAGTTTTGGTGGATTATTGACTCACTCATTTATTAATCAAGTTCATTAGAAACTAAGTTGACATGTAGTCCAAATTGACTTTCGAGAAGTCTTGTCAATTTTTTTTTTAAAAAAAAAACATTATTTTATTTGATGAAGAATTTTATTTTTTATTAGGTACTAAAATTTATTAAAAAACAAATAAAGCAATTAAGCCCCCTTAAAACTTAGTAAAAATAGCGCGAATTGGGTTATGACCCATATTATTTCAGTTCAAATACATAGTTTTTGAATAGATAAATAATCCCTTTGTCCCTAATTACTTGTCCATTTTTCCATTTTTAATTGTTCCTTTTTACTTGTCCATTTTAACAAATCAAGAAAGGACAAATTTTATTACCTATTATACCCTCAATTAATTAATGAACTTTTTGAAAATCTTAAATTTTTAATTTACCTACTTCATAATTAATAGGGGTAAAATGATAAACTCACTATGTCATTCATTGCTTTCTTAATAGGTATGTCAATTTAAAAGTGGACAAGTAATTAAGAACGGAGGGAGTATATCAATAGACCACTCATTTATTAACTCAATCAAAATTAACTGACCCAATCTGTCCATATGAGTTTTTGCCAATTGTCAATGTCTCGGTTCCCACAGCATGGTCCAGTGATACATTAATATCCTCTTTGTTGGTCGAGTTGACAACAAATTTCTCCGAAATTTTTTTTTTTTAAAAAAAGCAGGCTTCGGTGGGTGTTATTAACGAATATCCTTTAGATTTATAAAGTTATTATATAAATATTATTCCTTTGACATATTTAATACCATAGGTAAGCGTTTGACCATATTTTATTATGAAATTTGAAAATAATAATTTTTTATTTTAATGTAAAAAAATTATATTTGAAAATTTGAATAAAGTAAAAAAAAATTCATGTTGAAACGCCTATATATGTTAATTTTATCCCTAGTTACATTTTGTATTTGGTATATCACAAAACTGCTATCTACAGTAGGGGTGGACATGGTATGGTACGGTATGGTATTTGAAAATTTCAATATCGTAATTTTGGTATTCGGTTTTTTAAAATATTATACCATTACAATATCAATTTAGCTCGGTATGGTTCGGTATTTTGAAGTTCGATTTCAGTATTCTACGGTATGGTAAATCGGTAACCATAGTTTGTTCAACTTCGACTAATATATACTCGTATAATAGAGTATTATGACTTTGAAAATTAGAAAAAGGTCTCAATTGTATCATATTAAAACATTACACATGTAGAAATATATATTCATGATAAAGTAAAAAACAACTATTTTTTTAAATCAATTACATTTCAATCAAAATAGAGTAGTCAAAGTTTCAACCTCTACACATTTAGTTTATACTAATACTAGGTTGCATATTTGTTAGTATTTTAATAATATATATATATATATATATATATGTTATTTATGTAATTATATACTTCGGTATGGTATTCGGTATTTCGGTATGTTATTTTTAAATACCAAATACCGTACCGAATATCAAAAAAAATTAAAATGTATACCATATACCATACCAAATACCATAATACCAAAATAACGGTATTGAAAATTTCGATATGGCATGGTGATTCGGTATATACCATACCATGCCCACCCCTAATCTACAGTTTGTAGCTCCTTGATGTAGTCCAGATGTGGTATACTCCCTCTGTCTCATATTAACTGATAACCTTTCTAAAAATATTTGTCCAAAATTACTTGATCACTTACTAAATCAAGATAAAATTAATTAAATTTTTCCCATTTTACCCCTATAATTAATACTATCATAAATGTACATAACTTCCAATGATACCATTTGTATGCCTTGTGTCATTATAAATTATATTGATATCCATCAATATGTATAAAGGGGTAAATTTGTCAAATTGATCATCTTATTTATGATTTCTTAAATACCGTGTAAAATGGAAAGTGATAAACTATTATGGGATGGAGGGAGTATTAATTGGCTCCATGCACAGCTGTCATTGTCTATTTTTTGAATTCGTACCAATGCTTGTTTTCTGTGTAGACATGTTTACATTCTTTTTCTAAAATTGATACCACTAGGTACTTTGTCTAGTGGCCTTTCATTAACGTAATTTTTTTTAATAAGGATAAGCATGAGCAAGGGAGGTTAGGCTTTATTTTATCCTTTTAATAGATTGTTCGTCTAAAGTAACTTGATGTAACACCCCATAACTCGGAGTTGGAGAAAATGCAGAAACTCCTGCAGTACTGGTTCTACGGGATCGACCTACGGATCGTAGGAAGGCAACCGTAGAAACCAGGTTGAGGTTGGAGAATGTCAAGTTTTAGGAGTTGATTCTACGGACCAAAGGTATGGGTCGTAGTCTGATCTACGGACCGTAGATATGACCCGTAGGTTGCCCTCCAGACTTAGTCGAATTTCAGTTCTCAGAGCCTGATCTACGGTGGCCATGTACGGACCGTAGATCGGATGACGGGCTTTACATGGGCATCGTCAGTTGGAAGGCCAAAGTGGAAAACTCTCTGAATCAAACGACGGAGGAACAGGACGGACCGTAGGTCACGCCGACAATTTTCATTAAGGATATTTTAGACCTTTTCCCTCCCTTCTAAACCTAAATCCCGACTTTTCCCTATTATTTTCGGCCTAAAACTACTGAAAACAGTCTAAACACATTCATTACACTTGGAGAAACTTGAGAGGAGAGTCAAGAGGAGAAGAGGCTAGGGTTTCAAGAATTCATCCAAATTCTTCAAGATTCGTCAAGATCCTTGATCTTCCAGGTATGTAAGTCTTTCCTCAGTGTTGGCTAGTTCATCCACACGCCAAGTTTTATCAGAAATTCAGATTTTATGAAATTTAGGGTTTCACCCTAAGTTATTGAGAAGTTCGTATGTCTGCCTATTCTATTGAATTCTGGTTAAATTCTTGAGAATTGTATCCATATCTTTGAGCAATTATCCTGCTATGGTCCATGCGTAGATTCTGGTATGAACCCTAATTGTTGAGTTGGCTGTCCATATTTAATCTTCTACAAAGAACCCTATGAATTGAGCATTTACTGAATTATTTTGAGAGCCTTTTAAACTGAACCATTAATTTAAATGGGTTTCTTTTGAGCAAAATAGAAGGGAGTTGTGAGTAGAGTTAAAGAGGCAATTTGAGTAACTTGTAAATGAAACTTTGATTTTCCAACTATCATTTTTGAGTGAGAAAGAGGACTTTGATTTTGAGAAAATAAGTAAGAGAGTTTTGAGAAGAGGAGTTGAGGCACTGTTCCTTAAAGAGTATCTTTTGAGTAATTACCTCAAAAACAGAGAAAGAATTATATTTTTACTTACTTGAGCATGAGTATATTTATTGGGAGTAGTATTGAGCACCGATTTGGGAATGAGTTCAGACAACTCAAACTCCCCATAAACCATGTATGCCAACATGAGTAAATGATTCATCATTTTTAGATGATTTCCTTATGCCTTCGGGCAGAGCTTAGTGGATCCACTTAGTTGAGGATGCCTTATACTCCGGCAAGGTATAGGACAGTTCTGGCAGCATGGGCGAGACGCTGTATCATCATTTAGCTCAGAGTGATAGTTGTCGGTTAGAGAATCTCCCAAATATGTGTAAACACTTACTTTATGATATTTTACCCATATTCTTGAGGTTGCATATATATATATATATATATATATATATATTTTTTTAAAAGCTTTACATTGGCTTACTTTTGAGTATCACTTTTACTTGAGTTAGTATGAGTTGTTTTGCTTTGAGTTGAGTTGAGGTGAGTATTTCTTTAGCCCTATCTTTTCTGTTATTGCTTTACTCAGCCGTTTTACATACCAGTGTATTCAATGTACTGATGTTATTCGACCTGCATCTTTTCACGATGCAGATACAGGTGTTCAGGGTCATCAACAGACGCATCGTTGATACCTTTTGCACTCCAGATAGCAGTTGTGGTGAACCTCCTAGTACTCCCGGAGGATCCATCTTATTATTCAGTTGTTTTAATTTTTTGGAGGTGTTGTGGGGTCTGTCCCGACACCCGTCTGAGTTATTTAGAGGCTTCATAGACAGGTCTAGAGTTTATGAGTTTTTCCATGATTATTCTTATTTCCTTTTGTTGGGTTTGACTTATGTTCCCCGTATTTTGGAGAGTTTGAGTATTTTCCAAGACTTTAACTATTTTAACTGTTCATTTAAGTTTGTGAGTTTACTTGTGCTGTGTTAGGAGCCTTATAGGCTCGAATTAAGTCTTCCGCTGAGTAGTGAGCTAGGCCAAGGGTTCGCTTGGGGATCAGTAATGGTTCTCAAGTGCCAGTCACGTCCAGGGTGTAGGCTCGGGGCGTGACACTTGAAGTATTTTTCTCTTGTCTTCTTCTTCAAATCTGTCTAACATCACTTGATAGTTCATCACTTGTTCTTGGATTTATTAGATCTTGTTAATTCTATTGTCACTATTATATAATTTTACTTTGCTACTCACATCAATAATCGCCTTAGAACAAACTCTCCGTTCACTTTACCATCCCAAGACCCAACTGTGTAGCCTATCATGTGTCTTTTTTATTTTTGTTATTTCTACTTCTTTAATGTCCAAGTGAGATATCCCTATCCTTAGCCATTTTATCAAAGCATACGTCCAACATATTATCTTCCTCATCCCACCTGTTTACACGGTTGATTGATATAGTTTACACGTACGCCTATCTAGGGGCGATTTTATGTATAAAATTTGGGTCACCAGAACCCATGGTCATCCGACTAAACTCGATAATTACTTGTATAATTCTTAAAGAATATATTAAATATTAGCTAAAGGAACCCATGCTCATATTGCTCTGATGGTTCACTGGCTTGAGGATTTGTTTTCAACACTGTGATCTCTGGTTCGAACCCTGCTAGCAGCTCAATTCGGCCATTAATTTTATTTTTAGAAAAGGTCAGTGTGGCTGAAAAAAATTATTTTAAATTTATTTTATGATTTGTAATTAATTATGAAAAATCCATGTAGGGATATATTTGATTTTTTTTACACTTGAATTATTTTGTGACTTATTTAATTATCATTATTTGAGTTTCTTATTCTTATTATTTTTTTTCTTATTATTCTTTAGTAGAAAAATAAAAGAAATAAAAAGAAAGAAGTGTGAATAGAAAAAGAGAAAAAGTAAGAAAAAGTTTTAAAACAATTTTTTTTGCGGCTATATTTGTAATTTAAATATTTTTTTCGTGGCTATATTATAATTTAGTTTGTGTATCTATAAATTTTTTGGGGGCATTTATAATAAATTTTACACTAAAATTAGTGAAAAAAATAAATTTGACCATCAAAATAATAAATTCAAACTAGCCGTTGAATAAAAAAAGCCTAAATAAAACATGTTAGAAGGATCAAATATACCCCTACATGGATTATGTTTTTTTAAATATATTAATTTTTGCATTTTTCGTTAGAGGAAAAAGGTATATGTGAGCCATTTGTATAGTAGTATGAGTATATATATGTCACTTTCATAACGAGAGGTATATCTACACTTAATGACAAAGTTAAGGGGTATATTAGGCTCTTTTTCCTACAATTTTAGATCTTATATTTAAAGTGATAGTGCACCCGTCTTCTTGAAATCCTAGATTCGCCTCTGCGCCTATCCACTCATATAGTGTTTCCTATTCCATTCAGCCAATTCGTGGTATAAATTCTCTCTTGAATAAGTGATTTTTTTAAAACTTAACACTTATAAAATATTAGGGGTGAATGATTTCTCGAACGTTATTATCAAATTAAAAATATCATATAATATGAATCGCACGAATCGTCTAAAGTTTGGTGAACAGTCAATTGAATATATTTTGTCTTTTACCTTTTTTACTTTCCTTTTGGTGTGGACGTGTGTAATTAGTCTCACCACAAATTTTCATATGATAAGAAACGCTAGGTACTGCGATTTGTGCAACGATAAAAGAATTTTATTTATAACAAGGTCCCATGTGTTTCACGTTTTGCTTCCTCTATATAAATAGGCTCAATTTATGAATTTTGTGATATATTCAAGTGGGTAGAGCTAGCTATAATTGTTTTGTTAATTATATATATAAAAAAAATTCCTTTTTAAAAGAGAAATTTAATTAAGAGATGGTGAGAACACCTTGCTACGACGAAAATGGAAGGAAGAAAGGGACTTGGACACTTGAAGAAGACAAGAAATTAGCAGCATATATTACTAAATATGGCTCATGGAACTGGCGACAACTTCCCAAATATGCTGGTGAGAATACGGAGTTAGTATTTGATGTTTATGAATTTAGAATTAAATTGTAGTTTGTTAAAGTTATTAAGTTTTAAATTAATGATTTGTAATGTTCAACAAACTTTTTTTTGAACGATAATACAAAGTTTTGGCTGAACCTCTAATGTGTGATGAAATCCGGAGTAGAGGTCAGAACTTAGGGGTTATCCGAACAAACAATACACTAGACAAGTACAAATAATAAATTTCAAATCAATAAAATCGAACCCTATCTTTTGTGTAAAAATACACTAGATGAGTTCAATATCTTGATTCCGCCTCTATGTTTCATTATAATTATGAATATTGTTTTAGAGTTCAAAATGACTGATTATTGTTGCTTGTGAAGGTCTAGCAAGGTGTGGAAAGAGCTGCAGACTTCGATGGATAAATCACTTAAGGCCAAATGTTAAAAGAGGAAATTACACCAAAGAAGAAGATGAAATCATCTTGAACCTCCATGCTCAACTTGGGAATAAGTACGTATTCTTCTACAACATTGCCCAATTTTACGAGCTAACACTTATCAAGCCAAGTCGGAGACAAATTCATAATTTAAAATTTTCAGTATTGAACTTATTGTGTCAGATAGGGTTTGTTTGGTATTTTTTTCATTTACCAAACTAAATTAACTATGTCGGTTTTTTAAATTTACGAGTCAAACCAACAAGAGTCGATTTTTGGATCTAACAAAATCCGCTAGACAAGGCATTCAGAGCTAGATGTTTATTGATAAATAAAAAAGGATCTCAAAGAGAAAGTACTAGTAAAAGGGTTAAGTCTTACTTTACTAATCCTAATGAAGTAACGAACCTCTACAATTTAATAAGCATTTTCGATTTGGTTTGATTTGATTTTTTTATGGGTTATTTTTCGATAAAGCCTCAGTAACACAAATCATTTAACTAATGCTTCTAAATATATCTTTTATCCCAGTTAAGATATACAATAATTAAATGGCACTTCCGGAAAAAATAAAAAAAATATGAAGTCAGTCATGTTATTATAGTAAAATATGTATTGTTAAAGGAAAATTTTGTATGGTACATTAGATCCGACTAGATTATTGATATAGTGAATAATAAAGATAATGAAAACCCAAAAAACAAGTACTATCAATAAGAGATAATAAAAATGGTTTAATCTAAGCTTTATTTACTAGATTTATGAGCTATAATTCTATAAATACATATTGTACCATGAAAAATGTAAGTTCAAACTTACAATAATATGTTAAGAACGTGAATTAATAAAGTTTGAGAAAAACTTACAAATTACATTTTAATAAATATTAATAAAATTTGTATAAATATAATATAAGCTTGGTTTGGTTTGATTTTGAACTTTTGATTATTTTTTTTTTTGGGATCAAAACCAAACCTAATCAATTATGATTATTTTTTTCCAATCAAATCAAATTAAATTAAATCACCAGTTATTTTTCCTCAATTCATTAGTTTGATGCGGATTGTCGGTTAAATAGACCTCCTCAAATTCTTTTTAATATACTCACAGAGACTTCAGTTATATACTCTAATATGAAAAAAGATAATTTTGTCATTTTACTATGACAATGGATATGATTCAATGTCTTTGATGTGACAAAAATAATTTCATAGTACCATCACTTGACTATTACTTTGGTACGTAGCTGGTGAAAAGTTTAGTAATCAGACGTGAAATTATAATTGCAGGTGGTCCACGATTGCTGCTCACTTGCCAGAAAGATCAGATAATGAGATAAAGAATCATTGGCACACAACACTTAAGAAGCGCGCTACTAATTATAATAATGTGACAAACTTAAGTGATGAATCAAGCAAGAAATGTAATTATAATAATTTGAATAATACTGAAAGCAATACTAGTACTAGAAGAACGATTAGTAGTGTGGAAAATCAAAATGCAAGTCCTAATAATATGCATGGACATATAGTAGTGGAAAGTTCAGAATGGTCATCAAGTGAAGAACTCTCTTGTTACTCTAATTTTGATTATCAACAAAAAGTTTTTCAAGAAGAATTAGCTTTGGAGGAAATTACTAGTGGAAGCTTTTGGACAGAACCATTTGAAGTGGATAGTAAAATTGATTTTGTAGCTCCTTCAATTGATTATTGTGGACTTGTGTGCCCACCTTCTCCTTTTATAGCTCATGAATTTTTTTCTTCCTTTGATCTAGATGATTATAATTGATAAAAACGAGGGACAAAACATCAATAGATTTATCTTATATATGATCATCACATTCAGCTTGAATGTTTTGGAGATGTGTATTGATAAATATTCGATCCTTTATTTGTAAATTTTATAAATTTATCAGAATTATTAATTGTTCCACTATTAATTATCTATGTATTATGTTAAACTTATATGGTTATTCTATATTTAACAGTAAAAAAGCTACTACCCCTTTTCTTTTCTTTTTTTCTTTTTTTTTTTGTTTAATTGATCACCACTTTAGAGTGGCCCTAAAGTAAAATATGTTACATTCTATGTTATATAAATAAATGAATTATTCATTCGTGTTACCTGACACCTCACATGATTCCATGCATATAGAACAAACAAAATGAACTTTTATGTTCTTTCATTTTCCTAATGAGGACAAGATTTCTTTATCTCATTGTCTCCTCTTATCATTCCTGAAGCGAATTTTGTGGCCAATGTAATTAAAGTGTTAGATATTGATATTGCTGGACGCATTTGTGTTAAGTAATTATTCTGTGCTTTAGATTTTTATTTTATTTTTACTTTTTAGGCTAGACCCCTACCACATATTTTAAATGAACATAGCAAAAATACACGTGTGAAGGTATATGAAGCCTAACTATGTCAAAAAAAAAAAAAGTTTTGGCCCTAATAGAATGTTATGATAGACGACTGTTATAACTTCTAAAAAATATGAGATCTCATAAGATTTTATCTTAATCGTGATTAGCTTCATGATCAATTCACGAGCCTTTTTGTTCCTAATGATGAATGATTTAATCAATATCATATATGGAGGGCATTTTGTATATCCTTGATGATCATTGTGAGTTGCCAAGGAATTTTGAAAACCCCTTTGATGTAGGATTGGAGTACCACAGAGTCAGTTGTGCCTTAGACCATGTTTCTTGCATCACTTCACTCAAAAAAATAGGGGATTGGCTTCAGCTATGATGCTCAAGTTTGGCTTAAGATACTTCATGAAATGGTGAGTTGATTCTATTAAGGGTGTGTCCGGTATCCCAGAAAAAAGGGTGGAAACTACGGCGAGGGATGTAGATGGATTTAAACTATGGTACTCTGGAGGCTTAAAGATCAATTGAAATGAAGTAGGTATTTTAGTAGATATATAGAGACTTTGGTGAAGGACATAGTGTTGGTATTGGAAGAGTTACATTGAACGTAATTAGTGCATATACACCACAAGGGGGAGTTGATGAGGTTAAATAGCAGTTTTGGGAGGATATATAGGAAGAGATTCACCACGTGTGGTCAACTTTTTGGGTTATGCTTATGTGAAGGGTGGCTTTAATTTTGGAGATAAAGAATGAAAGAGAAGTTTTGCGTTTGTACTTCGCAAAAGCTTTTGATTTTGTAATAGCTAATTAATTTGTGTTTTCCCATGAAGGAGGATCATGACTTGGTGGCTTTTATAACATTATTAAGACTCAGATGAATTACTTACTCCTCGCCAACTGTCAACTGTTGGGAGATATGGAAGAGTAGATGTGCACACAGATTTGATGATGCTAAAGTTATACTTACTTGAACGCTAGGGGGTCGTTTGGTACAAAGTTGAATAACACAGAGATTAGTAATGCAAAAATTAGTAATGCAAAGATTAATAAGAGAACTTGGACAGGACCTATGTTTTTCTGTAGATAATTGCAGGCCCAAGCTCCCTGTTAAAGTTGTTACTTGGCTCAAGCCCAATACAAATCTTTTCAATTGGTCAAGAAAGAAATACAAATTCCTAGTAGATGAAATCTTTTTCGAGTTTCGTTTTATTGCTCAATATCTACCTTTACATGTGTTTATAGGAATTCATTTGGTACTACAAGTATGAAGTATTAATCCGGGAAAAAAAATTATTACCTAATAGTAGAAAATAATCTTGTTTTATTTAGATAAGTAATTGACAAAGGATAATTAAGAGAGAATAAAGCAATTAAACCTTTCAAAACTCGAGCTCATGAGAAGAGAGGATAACAGTAAAGATATGACACTTAGGCCTAACTCAACTCAAAGCTAGATTATGAGGGGAGCTCAAGTCCATAAAAGGAGACCACCAGTCCATTCCCCAACCAATGTGAGACTTTTACCCTCTCTAACACCCCCTTCAAGCCCACGCCCAATTGACGCGTGGACTGAGAGCCCAAACGGGGATGGATTTGGCTCTGATACCATGTAAAGATATGACATTTGGGTCTAACTCAACCCCAAAAGCTAGCTTATGAGGGGAGGATTGCTCAAGTCCATATAAGGAGGTCACCAGTCCATTCCTTCTCTCTTCTTTTTATGCTTTTTCAATCTTACCATTAATAGAGATTTTAATCATGATAATAGAGAATAAAGTAATAATAATAATAATAATAATAAAACAAATCTCATGCCTTCAAAACATACAAATACACTTGAGCAAAAATAGTTAATGTGACACACTTTTCTTTTTGTTGTTGCGTAAAAATGATGATACACTTTAAAATTTGAAAATAATTAATTTTACAAATTTCATTATACATTAATAAGAAAATTTTATACTATACAAATGTTAT
Source organism: Solanum appendiculatum (assembly GCA_018342035.1). Classification (NCBI taxonomy): domain Eukaryota; kingdom Viridiplantae; phylum Streptophyta; class Magnoliopsida; order Solanales; family Solanaceae; genus Solanum; species Solanum appendiculatum. Next base: position 580,222 of record JAGDQO010001505.1, read on the forward strand.
AACATGTTTAAGCTCAAAAATAAAACAAATTTGAAAAAATTTATCATCATATTGCATACGAATGTTATGACATATTTAAACGTCTACATTTCTTTCTTAAATCTGAATCAAATCAAGCATTGCGTTACCTAAATTAGAACATGTGGATATTTATAAATGGTAAATTTTACCAACCACTTGGCTAAAAGTAAAACAGTCTAATGATTTATTTTTATTTTTCTTCTCTTTTTTTTTTTTCAACCTTGGTGTGGTTTCGTTTCTTGTAGACTTGCACCACTAGTGTAATG
>JAGDQO010001506.1:0-62335 GCA_018342035.1 Solanum appendiculatum
AACTCTGGAGTCCAAATAGATCAGGTTTAAGCATGGCCAAAATCGAGTATTTAGAGTGCAAATTTAGTGTTGCGCTGGATAAAGCGGACGTGGAAGTAAGTCTTGCTACACAGACTATTCCCAAGAGAGAGTTTTAAGTATCTTCGGTCCATAGTCCAGGGTAGTGGGGACACTGACGATGATGTCACACATCACGAGGGGGGAGAGGGGGCACGGATGAAATAGAGGCCATGCCTCTAGAGTCTTGTGTGATAAAAAGGTACCACCTAATCGCATACAGTATTCATTGATCCTGAAAAGGTCTACGGCAAAGTCCCTAAAGAAGTTCATTGGCAATGTTTGGAGTCAAAAGGTGTACCGATTGCATACATTAGGGGGATAAAGCAAATGTATGATGGAGCCAAGACCTGAGTAAGAACAGTCGGAGGAAACTCAGATCACTTTCCAGTTGAGATGGGGTTGCATTATGGATCAGCGTTTAGCCCGTTTCTATTTGCCTTGGCGATAGATGAATTGACGCAATTCAAGGTGAGGCGGCATGGTGTATGTTGTTTGCAGATGACATTGTTTTGATCGAAGAGACTCGCGGTGGAATTATCAATAGGTTGGAGGTATGGACACCGTCTCTAGAGTCTAAAGGGTTTACGTTGAGCAGTACCAAGACAGAGTATTTGGAGTGTAAATTCAGTGGTGTGACGCATGAGGTAGGGTATAAGTGATACTTGATACACAAGTTGTCACAAAGAGAGAAATATTTAAGTATCTGGTCCCTGATCCAAGGAAATAGAGAGATCGACGAGGATGTCACACATTATATTAGTGTGACATGAATGAAGTGGAGGCTTGCATCCGACATCATGTAACAAGAAAGTACCACCAAAAGTTAAAAGGTAAGTTCTATAGAGTGGTGGTTAGACCGCCTTTGTTGTATGGAGCGAAGTGTTGGCTAGTCAAGAACTCTTGTGTTCAAAAGATGCAAGTGGCGGAAATGAGGATGTTGAGATGGATGTATGGGCATACTAGGAGCGATAAGATTGGGAATGAGGATATCCGAAACAAAGTAGGAGTGGCCTCCATGGTGGACAAGTTGAGGGAAGGGAGACTGTAATTGTTTGGGCATGTGAAAAGGAGATGTGCACATACTCCGGTGAGGAGGTGTGAGAAGTTGGATATAGTGGGGTAAAGTAGAGGTAGAGGTAGGCCAAAAAAGTATTTGGGGGAGGTGATTAGACATGATATAACACATTTTCAGCTTACCAAGGATATGACCTTAGATAAGGAGGTAAGGTGGTCGCGGATAAGGGTAGAAGGTTAGTAAGTTGTTAAGAGTTGTCCTATTACTAGCTTATTCATGTATTTGGTTTGGTGGTGAATAGAGCACCGTGTCTTATAGTATTAATGTAGTCTTTGTCCTATTATTGCGTTTAGATGATCTCACGTTGTCGTTGGTGTTATGGTTCCTTGCATATATGCGCCGCTCTGCTTTGCTATTAGTTTGCATGTTTCTCCCCACTATCTTTTTTCGTTTTATTATAGTTGTGATTTGCTTGAGCCGAGGGTCTTTCGAAACAACATCTCTACCTTGGAGAGATAGTGATAAGGACTGTGTACACGCTATCCTCTCCAGACTTCACTTTGTAGGATTTCACTAGGTATGTTGTTGTTGAGACTCTATCCTAGGATGCAGAAGTTCGTCAATTAGTGTTTATTATATAAAGAACTTCTGAAATTTGGTTATGCGCAACCACGACAAAGAACTATATTTAGGAACATGCAACATCAATTGGAAAATTGCTACCTCATTTAAGCCCTCCCATCCCACTCTTCATAGAACTCCTTCAGAAAATCCTCCATAAATTTGTGCCTTTTCTCAGCCCTTTGCTTACCAGCCTGTAATGAAGAGATGATTCACATGAAAATTCTTATCTGCACAATTTATAAGGTTCTGAAGGGGTAAAACAAAATATAAAGAAACAAACGATAAGTTACCTTTGTCTTCATCAAGTCCTTCAATTTGAGAAGCTTCTCATGAAAATGATTCACAGTAGTCTGCTCTTCTTTGTTCATGTAATTTTCCTTCAACAGATCTGATCGAGGTTCAATTCTTGGGTCATGGAGGACTCTATGCCTGCTTCCACCGAAAGTAAAGCAACGGGCGATTCCTGAAACCGTAATTACCATATGATATCCAAATTAAGAAAGACAGTATCTTTTTAAGGTAGGAAAATGACCAAGCAGTCTGTAATTAGAAAAAATCCAAGTAGCATAATTTCATCTCTTCAGCAGCATCTACCACAGAGAATGAGAGGAGACATAACATATACAGGTGATCAAGAGGTAACTAAATTGAATCAATCACCTATTGCACCAATCGCATCAAGTCGATCGGCATCTTGCACCACCCCAAACTCTATTGAATAATTCGTATTTGCAAGCCCTCCAACTTCTTCCTTGAAACCTATATCAAAGGGAGCATTGTTTTTTATCAATACATTAAAATCATCAGAAAAGGGTAACAACCATCTTGTGTCCAACTCTTCCATAGAAAACGAAGCCCAAGGAATATGACAGATTATAGTACAGAAATGAAAGTGAAACACAACGACCAATCACTCCAAAGGAACTGAGAAAAGCGTGAAAACACAGAATGTTTTACATGACGAAAGTCTATTTCAACCAAGAAGACAGTACATACAGATTAAGAAAGTTAATTATTTTAATAAAACTATATTAACCACACTTCAAAAAATCATCAACGAAAATATTGACACGGACACAAAACCATTTGAAAAATCCTTTGATCAGGCAATACAGTAACATTGTGGTCGCAATTTTATTTCTAGTAATTAGACAGGCAAAACCTAATAAGACAAATATGTTTTAAGTCCGTGGCAGACATGGGCAGACAAATGAGAAAATTTCAAAGGCTGTAGTGACAGAAAATTCAAGGAATCATTTACCACAGAAAGAGTTGTCCTATTTGCCTTGCAGTTTGCTAATTCATTTTCAAAGAGATACAAATTATAAAAATATCCAGAATGAAATCAGTTTATATTTTTCTGCTTTATCAAATAGTTTTGCTGTATTTTACAATAGTGTGGTAGTGAACTAACAAAGATAATTTTAAAAAGATGGAAGAACAACACAACAAATTCACATCTACATCCAAACAGATAATGTAACTACAATAGAAAATCAACTGCATGCACAAACTTACCCATCCCCTTAATTATATTCAATATCTTTATCTTCATCCCTTCCTCTATGCCTTGACCCTGAAGAAATTCCTCAACAATCTTTGCCTCAGATGGATCCCTAGAAGCCAAAAGAAAGCATCAGAAATGAAAAATAATGGAAGAACCCAAGGGTATGGACTACTTGTCAATGACATGGGTTGAGAACCACGAGGCCTCAAGTTCAAATCCTAGCCGGCAAAAAAATACTAGGTAATTTCCTTCCCACTTGTTCAAAAAAATAAGGCCCCGCTTCACGCTTTAAGCGATGAAGCGCTCGCTTTCCTTTGAAGCGGCCGCTTTTTTTCACCTTCATCGCTTCTAGTTTGCGAAGCGTAGAAGGCTCGCATCGCATCGCTTCGCTTCATCGCTTTGCTTTCTTGAACACTGGGCGGGAGGTAGTAGGTACCCCGTGGAATTAGTTGAGGTGCCCGCAAGCTTGCCCTTACACCATGGTTATCAGAAAAAATGAAATGAAAACACTGGAAAAGTCAATGACTGAGAGTGAACACTAGGGAAAAGACGAGAAAAAACAGCAATTATGCAATGTATAGGGATGGACCACTAAATTATTTTGAAGATTATTCTGCACAAAAAGAAACCACGATGCCAATTATGATAAGAACAGTGCTACTGTCTTTCCAGCTTACTTATGTCAATACCTGTAACCTGGGTTTTTTTTTTAAGGATATATATAAGGAGGGTCTAGTAGTCGGAATTTTCAGCAAGCATTCAGATCTCTGTATTGGAGGATCTCCCCCAAGGGTACCACGTTAACTTTCCTGTAATCATTATTCTCATTAATACACGAAAGCTTTCATTCAATTCTCTTGTACACTCTCTGATCATGTCATTGGCTTTATAGCACTGCACTGACAATCTAGTCTAGCGCACTGAGCGGGCTTTCGATTGGCAGAAAGTAATGACACGGATGTCGGTTGCTTTGCCGTACATTACCCTTCGAAGACACTTCAAGAAGGCGTCACGTAACAGCATGGATGACATTTTGACATCCATACAGAAAATTATCACCTTTTGAGGAAACTTTCATCCAACAAAACCATGAGAACGTAGGCTACAGAGAAATCCTTCTTATCATGAAATATGATAGAATCTAACCTTACGTATTTGTAGTCACCTGCAATCAGAAAGCCAAAGAGAATCTGATAAGTTACATAACATATCAGAGGATTAACGACAAAACTTGATTATAAGCAGAGAGATCCCAGCTCGCACACACCAACACAATTGCTTATAATATTTCCTTTCAATTCTCTGTTAATTTAGAGTCATCAAATAGATCCCATCCCTCCCTCACCTCAAGCAGCAAATGTAGAACTCTCATAATCTAAAAGGTTTATGATTATCAAATAGATAACCCGAGCAGTGAGCAAAGTATGACAAAAAGCATTGTAACAGTATGTAACTCAGTGGATCCAAGTTAAAGCTCTAATATATCAAAATAATAGTGGAAGAGCCATCACCTATGTCATGTAGAAGAGCAGCCAGTTCCACCTGAAATTAAAGCAAGAAAAGTTTAACTTGTGTAAATGCCTTAAAGAAGAAAAAGAAAATAGAGCACAGGTACACCCTCCTCAAACATATGTACACATTTTGCCTATGAGTAAAAAATGTAAGGCATCAATACAAGTAGGTTTACAATATGTTTTTAACTTTAAGCAAACTACTACCCAGATGGGTTTATGTATCCCATTAGACAAACTAATCTTGGAGACGATTTAGTTATTACAAGCAGTATGGCAATCTTGTACTCACTAACCTCATCAAATCTTTAACACAAGTGTATTAATATGGCAAAAAGTTTTGGTTTTCAATTAATCCTCTATCTAGTTAGGTAATTATGAGTAGTAAGCTTACGATTAAGATGGAATCAGGAGAAGCAGAAAGGGTTTCTTCGTGAGCAAGTGAAAGGGCAAGGTCTCTAACTCGAAAGGCATGGGCTGCATCATGTGAACCATCGTTCCCTCTCATTGCTTTCTCTACCAACTCCTCTGCCTTTCTGATTATCTCCTTCTTACCCATATTCCACAAAACCTCTGCCTCCATGCTCACAGTCACAAGAGAAAAATGAGTTAAGGATGTCAACAAGTCCCCAAATTAATTAATAGAGGTGATAACATTGACCAGGTCAAAGCTTTACTTTAAGTAGATAAAGTGTAAAATGTATACTATTTAAAGCTTTTTAATGTTTTATAAAATGGTCATATTTGTACTCTTAGAAAAAAATCATATTTATCCTTCGTTATACTTTTTGATTATATTTATCCCTATCATCCAACTTTGAGCTCATATTTACCTTTTAAGTTGTTAAGTTCAACATCTCCACTTTCATTATCTTATGTGGCACTTACATAATATAATCTTCTCTTAGTTAATTATTATACTTCACCCCAATATTATAACTATTTTACTTAGAAATTGATTTAAAAAAAGAATATTGTAATGCAAATTTGTACACAAACAACAATTATCTCCATTTGAAACATGATAGAAACTGGTGATCTCACTCTTCATCAGCAAAAATCTTTACTAAGCTTCCATAGATTACATATTCTTATCATTCAATTCTTGGATTCTTTCAACCCTTTTCAACAAATTTCACAATCTCATCCCCAAAATTTTAATTTCCAAATGTCTACCCATTCCCAAAAAATTTGCTGATTGAAAAACATAGTTTCGAAATTAAAGGGATCGATGAAGTTGGTTACTCAATGGGTCTCCATTCTTAAACCTTCTCTAGATTCTAAGAAACTCATAGGTTCTTTCTTCTATTTCGTTTTGTTATTGTTATATACATGGATGGGGGTTATAATATTGGGTTTGGGTTGAAGTTCTTGATTTATCTTTTGATTTCTTTTGCCAATCATAATAAAGTTTCAAGTTAATCCTTTTTTTATAAGCAAATCAAAATCTCAATTTGATATAAAGCAAGTTTTATAATTTTCAGACGGATCAATAAAGATTTTATTCCCACAAGATGATATACTGCTATTCATCGCCAGAAGATTAGCTTGACAGTGCTTACTGAAGTAACAAAACAACCTCGTTAAAAAATTTATAATCCTTTCTCCTCTTTCAACACCGAAGCAGTTAATTACCTGAGAAACGTAGCTAGAAATTATCAACTCAGGCGCTATAATGAAAGTTGAAGACTTTGAATATAAAAAATAATTATAATTATAATTATATTCGGGTTAGGGGTATAATAATTAAATTAGAAAAAAATATTAAGTGGAATATATATATATATATATGTGTGTGTGTGTGTGTGTGCCACATAAGATAATGAAAGTGGTGATGTGAAACTTAACAACTCAAAGGGTAAATGAAAGTTGGATGATAGGGGCAAATATAACCAAAAAGTATAACGCAGGTCAAATATGATCCATTTCTAAGAGTACAGGGGCAAATATGACCCTTTACCATTTATAAAATGCTAGTTCTTGAACAAGTGCATTGCACGTGTACCTCATGCTAATTAGTATTAATGTTTTAATAATATAAATAATATTGAAGTATGTATGCCATAAAAATCGTAGTAGGAAAATATAAGTGTGAATTGATGAATGATTAGTCTATGGACTAATATTTAGTGTCATCGCAAAGTACTACACACTAAAAAAATGTTTCAAATTATGAACATAAGAGTATCATCGATTTTTTTGAGGTGAAATATGAATTTGGGGAGAAAAAAGATTTATTTAAGTACATTGTTTCAATATCATGGAATCAGAAAAATGAGTGGATGAATAAGCAGAAACCACAATTTGAGTTGAACCCATAAATAGTTCAAAAAAGAGTAAATCAAAATATTTTAAGGATAGGAAGTTAATAAAGAAGAGAAAACGAATAAAATTAACTTATGTAAAGAATACAATGAGGGAAAAAATCATTAGCATTCTCATTAAAAACATACAAAAAACTAGAGATAAAATTAACTCAACTATGATTTCCAACTTTCGAGTATAAGAAATTATATACCACATCATATTCACATTTTGTCACGACCCAAAGTACACCCTAGACATTACATGACATAAAACATCTCCGAGAGGCCCTACAAAATCCATTTAGCATACATCATACAAGATAATAGAAATTAAGATTTCAAAAGACAGTCTTATATCATAAAATAGTTTGACAAAGCAAAAGTCTAACATAAATCTTATTAAGCCATCTATTACATCAAAGAAGTGATTGAGACGTAACCCATACATCACATACAAGTCTGAAAACTGAAATGACATAAAGCTGTAAAAGTATCTCAGTCCTCGAAACATGAGGACTCACCATTCCATGAACGCCCAAAAGATCAACTAGCCACGAGTGTGAGAGGTAGGAGCGTCTGACCCTACATTAGTAAAACAATGTAGGAACAAGTATGCATTAGTACATGTAATGTACTAAGTATGTTAGCAATGCATAAGAGTTATGAAATCATGCTAAAAAGGACTTTACATGACATGCAATGACCAAGCTAAATCATAAGATAAAAGGTTTAGAAAACGTAAATCATAATCATGGTCAATGCATGCTAAACATCTTTAAAACACTTGTGAGATACTTTAGAAGTAACCTTAGTTCATTATTGTGGAAAGTTTACCATGTAACCAACATAGACCATGTGAGCTATGACATGGAATCCAGTGTCTATCCCAAACCAAAAAGAGATGTCATTACTTGCCAAGGTATGAACCATGAGTCTGAGCTAAAGTGGATCCACTAGCTAATGTCTATTTACGACAATCATCCTATGGTGGCACATAGTTATGGGATATGGAGATTGCTACTAGAAACCCGACCTCTACTAACGATAGGGCCTCCATCTCAATATCACCTTGATGCTAAGCAAAAATTCCATGGAATAGTCATTAACCTTATTCATTTCATCATCCATGGAAAGGCACAATTAAGCAATCAGTCCAAGCTAAAGTTCATTTAGAATATCTCCTTAATCTTGATTCTAACTTAGGTGAAAGAATCTTTCAATCTTATGAATCCTTTTGTGAGAAAAACCCTTTCACAATCATGTTCTTAGTAGTATGTGAGAAAACCTTTCACAACAACAACATTGATGCTTTACTCTCAAAGCAACCTTAAATCATTTATATCAATTTCATAAAAGGACATATATATCTTTATAAATTCATCTTTCATAGTTCAAAATCTTCATCATATGATTTGTAATGACCCTCCAGGTCATTTATGTATTAATGCCTTTTTTCTGTCATTTAGAGTGTTCCTGTAGCGACCCCAAGTCATTTCTGACTTGCTGGCACTGATTGTTCGGTCGCCTGGTCGTTCGTTTGGGTTTTATGCCTATTTTTCTATTTTGGAGCTTTTCAACCTTGAAAAGTTGATTTCGGTCATAACTTCAGGTAAACGACCTCATATGAGAATTCTGACGGTTCCATCAGCTCTGGAGCGGCCAAATTAGGCTTAAAGCATGGTTCGCCTGAGTCTCGGGGTTTCTGGTGTGATTTTGGGGCCAGTTAGCTCTTTAGTCATTGAAGTTTGGTTTAAGGTTGACTTCGGTCAACATTCTTGAAAATACACTCGGATGAAGATTCCGACAGCGCAGTTAGTTCCGGAATGCCGAGTTTGGTCTAGAACGACCTTTCGGGAATTACCGGGAACTTTCGATTTGATTTTGAGGCCTCCGGTAGAAGTTGGCGAAAATGGTTCTTTGGGTGTGGGGCCCATTTTTTGTCGAAATGACCTCGTATAGAAATTTTGACTGCGCCATTGAGTCCAGAACATCGAATTCGAGGGGATAGCATATTTCATTTGCGTGCATGGGGTCCTGAACGAATCCCGAGCACCCCGTCGGAGTTTTGGAATTGTCCAAAACTCAGCTGGTGCAGCTGTCAAAACTGCAGACTCATTTACTCTTCGCGTTCGCGGAGGTGTGGGAGAGTCTACTTCGCATTCGCAGGCCAGAGGCCTCGTTCGCGAAGGTCTATGACTCTGTGCTCCAAGTTTGCGTGAGCTACTCCGCGTTTGCGAAAGGCTCTCCGCATTCGCAGAAGCCTGTTGGGTGAGAGGCTTCTTGTGCTCCGCATTCGTGGAGGGTTTTCCACGTTCGCGGAGGTCTGTTAGGTGAGAGGTGAAATTGTTCTCCACGTTCGCGGGCCTTGGGCTTCGTTCGCAGAGCACTGACTGGTTAGCCTCCGCGTTCACGGAGAAGATGGGCCTGGTAGTGTCTATTTAATGAGGTCGAAGCTCACTTGATGGAGAGCTTCAAAATCTCATATCTCTCTCATTTTGCATCGGTTTTCTGCGATTTGAAGTCCAGGCGTTTAGATTCTCGTTGTCTTCGTGGGTTTTAGGTTGGGTGTTCCTCGTTTTCCATGAAATCGAGGGTAAGTTCCTTATTGGCCTATTTTTGTTAAGTATTGTGATTTGTTGTTGTGGGCTGTTAGGAGCGGATCCGACCCCTATTGGGCAATCCATTTTAGGGTTCGTATTTGGGGAAGGATCTGGGACCTTTTCACGGAGTCAATTCCAGAAAATCCGAAGTGGGTCCCACTCTGCCCGATTTGACTTCAAAATTGGTTTTCTCTGAATTTATCATTTTTAGTGTCTAAACAACCATATTGACGCTGTGATTCTATTTTTGATAGCGTAGCAGCAGTCTGAGGCCGTTCGAAAAGGGAAATCTCTGGTTGAGTGACTTAGAGCGCTTGTGATCGACTTTTTGGTAGGTTACGGCTTCCCTTCCTTCTAGATTGAGCTTGATTGTGTAAATGCTGGTTGATATTTATGAATTTGGGGTAGTTAGCTAGTATTGTTTCCCTGTTATCCGATTTCCTATTTTATAGTTGACTGTTGGGCTATTATGGGCTAGTATCATGCTGTAGATTGGGTTGTTGATTTGGATTGTTGGCATTTGTGTTGGGAATTATTTGTTGGGTGGTTATTTGTCGATGCATAAGTGGGTTCGGGTCTTTGGATTCTGTTCTGGGTTGATTATTGTGATTTCGAACTTAGAATAGGTTAAGGTAGTGTTGCCTTAGTCCTATGCACCTGTTGACTTGAGTATGTATCCGATATAGATTCGGATGGACTAGGTCCTTGTAGACCGATATAGCAGACTTGGGTCTAATAGTGTGAGCCTTAATTTAGGCATTCTCGTGGCCTTCGAGTCTTCCTATTCTTTCCCCTCTATTTCTGAGATCCTGGAATGTTGCCGGAAGATGCTGCGTTAAGGCGATTGACGGATGAATTGTTTTAGGCTGAGAGCCTTCATTTGATATCCTTGTGGGGCGGCGGCCTGTGGTGTTTAGCCTTGCGTTGTGTTGTTAGTAGTGGATTTATCTGGTTTGAGGTTGTTAGCTCCAGTATGAGACTGAGGTTACGCGGTTAGCATTCGGTATTTCCAGCGCTAGGCTGTCAGGGGTAGGCTACTCGCTTCGGTCCGTAGATGACGTTATACGATTGCAACCTGTTATTTCCAGTACGAGTCCGTGGAGCGTAAGCTATTAGTCCGAGCCCGCAGTTGAAGTTACCCGGTTGGAACCGATATTTCCAGTGCCAGACTGTTGAGCGTAGACTGATTAGCTCCCGTCCGAGACTGATGTTACACGGTTAGAGTCCGTTCATTCCAGCTTGAGGCTGTAGAGCGAGAGATATTATTCCAGCTCGAGACTGATGTTCCCGGTTAGAGTTTGGTATTTCCAGTTTGGGACTGATGATTGGGCGGGCCCCAGGTATTATATTGTTGGGTCCGGGACCCATGGGTGTTATGGTTTCTGGTGATAAATCTCTTTTCGTTATGTAGTGTAGCTCTTCTGTGTACCTGTCGGGCTTATATGGGTCCGTTCAGTTTTTATTTAAACTTGCGCAGGAGTGTGCCCAGCGGGTCTAATCTATCCTCAGTTTACCTTCCGCTTATTCTGTTTCCTTTCTGTTGACCTCTATTTTTGTTGTTGTTGATTCTATCTTTTCTGCCTGTTTTTACCTTTCTTGCTCAGTCGGTCTATGATGCCTACTGGGTACCTGTTGTTTTGGTACTCATGCTACACTCTGCATCTGGTTTCGTGATGCAGGTCCGAGCACCAATTATCAGCGTTGAGATCGGGCCTGGAGCTGTCCTTTTAGGAGACTAGGGTGAGCACATGGCGTTCTGGGATTACATGTCTCCTTCTGTATATATATTTTGGCTTGTCTTTTGTTTTCGAGACTGTTGTTTCTGTGGTCCACTTTTGGGACTTGTACTCTTGATTAGTAGTTATGTACTTGTAACTTCCAGATTTTGGGAGGTGATATATTATTTTGGTCTCGTTCAAGCTTTTGTATTTGTATCCTTGTTTTATGCTTCCGCTAGTTTGAAGATTAGTTTCCACCCTTAATCCCATTACGGTTTGGTTCCGGGATAGGGTTTGGGCTGGCCTACTGGTGGGTTGGTAAGCGCCATCATGACTTGAGAAATCGGGTCGTGACATGATCATAGGCTAAAAATCATGGATCATGCAGGGGTTCATGTGATTTCAACTTAAAAACGGATAATTACTTCAATTCATGCATAAAAAGATAGAAAACAATCAATTGAATCACAATTGAAAAGAACTCATGAAGATTGAATAAAACCGTAACTATGATTTGAGAATCTAACTTATAAAACTTGAAGAATTTAGGAACCCTATGTAGGAAAGGACTCCATAGGTGAATACTAACATACCTTAGAGTTCAAATCCCAATTTCTATGGTGAATTTGAGACCTTAATGCTTGAAACCCTAATTTGATCTTCCTTGAATTTGAGGGAATTTGAAGGGGATGAACTTGGAGGGAATTTAGAGGTTTAGGGGAATGATTTAGAATGAGTAGTTTTTAGGCTTAAAAGACTTATATAAGGCTTAGGATTAAGACCAAAATGACCTAGTTTAGACATTAATCACTTAAGGAAAAGACCTAAATGCCCTTTAAAATAATTACCGGCCTCTTTCTACGGTTTGGACCTACGATCCGTGGGACTTTCTATGGATCATACTGGTCAACCGTTGAAAAGTACATAAACTTTTGAATTTGGACTAACTTTGACGTAACTTTTCTACGACATGTAGGTCTTCCTACAATCCGTAGAAACCAACTTAGCCCTCAAAATTTCACTAATTCTAGGACTTACCAAGGAGACAAAAACTACGACTCGTACAAGGATTGATGGGTCGTCCCGGTCAACCGTCTATTGAGGTACTGAAACTTGATTTTTCAAAAATTCTACCCTGGTTCTACGTTTCCCTTCCTACAATCCGTAGGACTTCCTACGCTCCGTAGGTTCGACTCGTAAAACTAGTCTCAGACAGATTTTCTGCATTACCCTTTTTTCTTTCGACTTTTCAACTTCCGAGGTGTTACAATATCTCCACCTTGGGAACATTCGTTCTCGAATGGGACCTAAGCTAGCATGAATATAGTAGGAGAGAAACTAACAACCCAACATGAATGCAATCACATAAATGCACAAATCCGAGAAGGGAAATCGACTCCAAGCTAAAGAATATTCAAACATCATTTCATAAAACATAAGTGCAATTCATACTTAATGTACATAAACATAGAGAATCACCTCAAGCTAGATCATAACATCAAAAATCAGATTTTTCATGAGCATGCATGCATGAGGAAACATGAGAATGACTAAGACACATGAAACAAAAAGTATAAACCATGATGAGCTAAATACCTCAAGCTAGAGTAGGAATGTAGGGGAAGAGATGAGAATATCAAAACATCATATCGACCTCAGTCTCTCAAGTAGCACCCTCAACTAACTGATTCCTCCAAAGAACCTTCACGGAAGCAACTTCTTTGTTTTTCAACTTCCGGACTTGCCAGTCTAAATTCTCAACGGGAACTTCCTCATAAGAAAGATTCTCTTTAAATCCCAAGCCTTCCGAAGGAACAATAGATGTTGGATTTCCAACACACTTCTTCAACAAGGAGACATGGAATACTGTATGAACCGATGCTAAATCATTAGGCAAATCAACCTCGTAGGCAACTTTACTAATACACCTTAAAATCTGATATGTGCCTACATATAGGGGACTAAGTTTTCCCTTCTTTCTAAACCTCATGACACCCTTCATATGTGAAATTTTCAAGTAAACCCAATCCTCAATATCAAGCTTAAGATCTCTTCTTCTAAAATTGGCATAGGACTTTTGTCGACTTTGAGTCATTTTTAGCCTTTCTTTAATAAGCTAAACTTTCTCCATGGCCTCATGTACCAACTCGGGACCTATCAAAGCAACCTCACTAACTTCAAATCAATCAATAAGAGATCTACACTCCAGCCATAAAGAGCCTCAAGCCATGCCAATACTTGAATGATAGCTATTGTTATATGCAAACTCAATCAAAGGCAAGTGATCATCCCAATTACCCTTGAAATCAATTACACAAGTTCTCAACATATCTTCTATAGTCTGAATAGTACGCTCCACTTGCCCGTCAATTTGAGGATGAATAGTCGTACTAAGCTTGACACGATGTACCAAGACCCCTTTGGAAAGATTTCTAAAATTGAGAAGTAAATTGGGTACCACGATCAGAGATAATAGATAGGGGCACTCCATGCAGCCTAACCATCTCCCTTAGATACAACTTAGCATAATCGTCCACTGAATAAGAAACCTTGGCTGGAATGAAATGAGTCGACTTCGTCATACGATCTACTATAACCCAAATTGAGTCATGTTGTCACCGAGTGTGGGGTAAACCAACAATAAAGTCCATATTTATATCTTCCCACTTCCAAGTAGGAATGCTAATATCTTGGGACAAACCACCCGACTTTTGATGCTTAACTTTCACGTGTTGACAATTAGGGCACTTAGCCTCAAATTTCACAATATTCTTCTTCATTCCATTCCACCTATTGACCTTCCGCAAGTCACGGTACATCTTGGTGGCTCCCGGGTGAATGAAATATCGAGAACTATGGGCTTTTGATAAAATCTGTTCTCTCAAGTCATCAACATTGGGAACACACAACCGACCTTGATTTCTAAGCACACCATCTCCCCCGGGAGAAAGTCTCAATGGACATTTTAAGCACCGCTTCCTTCAACTCAACTAAAATCGGATCAAGCCTTGCTTGGCTTTCACATCCGACACATACAATGATTCTGAACCATTATGAACAATGGCATCACCCCCACTTGAATAAATCAGCCGAACACCTGGCCAAGCTAGTCTATGAACATCACGAACTAACTCTTTCTTACCATCCTCAACATGTGCAACGCTATTCATGGACAACCAACTTAAGGCATTGGCCACCACATTAGCTTTGTCGGGGTAATAAAGGACACTGATGTCATAGTCCTTCAAGAGTTCTAGCCATCTACACTGGTGAAGTTTAGATCCTTTTGCTTGAACACAAATTGCAAACTCTTGTAATTGGTAAAGACATCAACATGGACATCATACAAATAGTGTCTCGGATCTTTAAGGCAAAACCACTGCGGCTAGCTGCAAATCATGGGTAGGATAGTTCATTTTATGAATCTTGAGTTGCCTTGAAGCATTAGAAATAACTTTCCCATGTCGCATAAGAACACACCCTAATTCAATCCTTGAAGCATAACAATAAACAACAAACCAATCGAATCATTCTGGTAAAGTCAAAATAGGAGCCGAAGTAAGTCTATCCTTCAACTCTTGGAAACTCTTCTCACATGCTTTCGTTCATAAGAACTTAACTTTCTTTTGGGTTAATGCAGTCAATGGAGAGGCGATCAAAGAAAACCCTTTCACAAACCTTCTATAATATCCAACCAAACCCAAGAAACGTCAAATATCTAAAGGGGATAGAGGTCTAGGCCAATTCTTAACCGCATCCGTCTTCTTAGGATCTACCTCAATACCTTTACCAAAAATAATATGACCAAGAAAAGCCAGGATCTCAACCAAAACTTACATTTGTTAAACTTTGCAAATAGTTGGGTGTCGTTGAGGACTTGCAACACAATTCTCAAATGATCGGCATGCTCAACCTTACTTCGTGAGTAAGTCAAGATGTCATCAATAAACACATTTACAAACATATCAAGATATTGTCTAAACACTCTATTAATCAAATCCATAAATGTAGCCGGAGCATTAGTCAAACCAAACGACATTACCAAAAACTCATAATGACCATACCATGTTTGAAAAGTCATCTTCGAAATGTCATCTTCCTTTACTCTCAATTGGTGATATCCCGACCGGAGATCAATCTTGGAGAAATAACGCACTCCTTGGAGTTGATAAAATAAGTCATCTATCCTTGGGAGAAGATATTTATTCTTGATGGTAACCTTATTCAATTGCCGGTAATCGATACACATGCGAAGTTAACCATCCTTTTTCCGAATAAATAAAACTAGAGCACTCCATGGAGAGATACTCGGTCAGATGAAACCCTTATCCAAAAAATCTTTTAATTGTTCCTTTAATTCCTTAAGTTCTACCGGAGCCATCTGATAAGGAGGAATAAAGATATGTTGCGTATCTAGTACAAGGTTAATACCGAAGTCTATTTTCCTCCCGGGAAGGATACTAGGTAGATCATCTGGGAACACTTCTGGAAACCCATTCACAATGGGGACCGACTCAAGAATAGGGGTTTCGGAATTTGTATCCCTAACCCGAACAAGGTGATATATGCAACCCTTAGAAATCATCTTTCTAGCTTTGATACAAGAAGCAAACTGACCCTTAGGCATAGAATTTTCCCCTTTCCACTCTAGGATGGGTTTGTTTGGAAACTTAAACTTGACCACTTGGGTTCTACAATCAACAGAAGCATAACAAGAATGGAGCCAATCCATACTAAGAATAACATCAAAATCTAACATATCGAGCTCTACAAGATCAACATGAGTGACTCTATGGGGTAAGGAGATGGGATAATTTATATAGACTCTCTTAGCCACAATAGATTCACCAATAGGAGGATAGACAGAAAAAGGGTCTAACAACACATCTGGAGAAACGTCAAATCTCATAGCCACATACGGCGTCACAGAAGACAAAGTAGCATCGGGATCAAGCAAAGCATAAACATCAAGATGAAAGACTTTCAACACACCGGTAACCACATAAGGAGAACCCTCTTGCTCATGTCAAGTTTGAAGTGCATAAAATCTATTTTGCGTTGGAGCACTTGAACCCGAACCACTAGGCGGAGCTTGCCTGCCTTCTCTTCCCTTAGTAGTAAGTGATGGACACTCTCTTATCTTGTGACCACTCTTACCACAACCAAAGCAACCATCTATACCGGTCAAGCATTTACCCTCATGCTTCCTTCCACACCTAGCACATGTAGACAATGAAGATCCACTATGGTTAGATTCCCTATCTTTGTTGTGAAAGTTAAGAGGGGGGGGGGGAATTAAAATTCTTTGGTCGACTGCCTTGATTGAATAGTCGACTCACCTATAGATTAGTAAGACAGTATAAAGCAAATATGAAAGCATAAAGTAAAAGAATCAGATAGTTTTATACTGGTTCGGAACACATATGTGGTTCCTACTTCCAGTCCCCTTGGGTTTCAAGGGTTTCCTTAAGAGCTTGATGAAAACTTGGATAGTACAACGTATTTGGACTTAGAACCCCGTCTTATACAAATTAGAGATTCTACCTTGACACAACCTCTACCTGTATAACCTACACTTAGATCTTTCCTTTTCTTTACTTTTTAGTTGTATGCTTGATAGAATACAAAACTTTATGAAAGACAATAGAAGAAAATAGTACAAGTTCAAGTGAAGTGCGTGCTTCACAACTAAGGCTAATGGAGGTTTATATAGATAGGCTATTTGCTCTTGTAAGGAAAACCCAAGGGTGTTTCTCTCAATCAAGGATATTGAGGGATTCCATGACTGAGGCAATTTTTTGATTCATGTCCATATTAGATATGTGCATGATCAAATCTATTTTCTTCCTTCTCTTGATGATCTTCTTGATTCTTGGTTGCATTGGCTTTTCTTCCTTCTCTTGATGATCTTCTTGATTCTTGGCTGGATTGGCTAATCTTTAATTTCGTCCTATCTCCAGAGATTGCTTGATTGATTTGTTCCTAGGATTGTGGCCATCTTGAATTGATTCTGAATTCCTTTAATTATGGCTCTCCTTTCTTTGTGTTGCTTCAGAGATCAGAACATATCTTTTTCCTTCTTGGTAATGTATGCTTGACTCATTTTCTTTTTGATTTCTTTGCCTACAAGGGGTTCGTATAATCGTTAAGTGTCATTTATCAAAATCAACTGATTCTATGGGGTTAACAATCTCCCTTTTTTGATAATGATAATTAATTCACAATTTAATATAGTGCCTAAAAAGATAATGAAACTTCCCTGATGTTTCTGTTTGTAGATCCCAGTTTGATTTGTAGCTCCCCCTGTCTTTGTGAGAAAATTGTTGGACATATTCTCCCCCTTTGGCATAATAAAAAGGAAAGAGGTGAAAGCAAAAGGATAAAACTAGAGCATGCAGTAGCAGTTAATAGAAACAGAGCAGCAGTTATGAGGGTAAAGAGCCCTCAATATACATTCCAAAAATACGGTTAGAGGTAGGGACAGACCCTTATTGAAAGATAGTTCAAAAGTAGCAGACAAAAAAGAGAGCTAGGAAAAGAATGTGATCACCCAGAAAGTATTTGAGGGTGTTGATAACCTTTCCACAAAAGGAGTTGTAGGAGCATTCCACATTTCTAGAGAGGCTGGAGTAAGAGGTCTTAAGAGAGATGGCAAGATCATTGTTGGAGGAGCTGACTCCGCTTTTGAGAGAATCAACTTGTTTGATCAACTTGTTGACAGTGGAGATTCCTTCTTGCTTGATGCCGATCATAGTAATACTTGTATCTTTTTGAAGGCGAAAGACCTTTTCAATAACATCTTGAAGAGTCTCCTGTCCACGTTCTACAGCCAGAATAACAGTCTTGAGTTCATCAGTGTCCTGCAGCAGGAGAGCAGCCGACTGTACAGAGATTTTTGTGGGTTTGATAGTTTGAGCTCTGGCTTTGACAGAGTCCTTTTTCACCCATTTGTTTCCTACCTGCACATAACCCATACTAGAGAAAGTACGAGAATCATAAGTAGCATTAATAACAACAGGTTTAAACATGGAGAGATCCACTAGACGATCCACCGAAATACGCAAGAGGAGCAACCCATATGGCAAACTTGCAGATGCATTAGAGTCTTCAGCACTTTCCAGGATGTATTCCTTGAACCAAACTGCCCAGTTGATGTGGTACTTCTTAAGCAAGTAGTAGAGTACAAACACATCCTGAGTAGAAATACTACTCAGAGAACCTTTCCTAGGAATAATAGTTGTGGCAACAATATGCACAAGAATGTGATGTTCAAAACATAGAGATAAGGGCCCAAAATCAGATAGGTCAGAACCTGGTTCAGCCACGGCTATCTTAGCACCTTCTAGAGAGACCTCAAAGTCATCAGGCCATACTCCATTCATAAACGAAATCACACCAGAAAATTTAATACCAAAAACATCTTCAAACAATAGTTCATTGACAATAATACGACTTCCCATTAAAAGGGTTTCCAACTCACCACTATTAGTAGATATACAGAGATTCTCATAGAATAGACGAACAACTTCTTCAAAAAATTCAAGACCCCAAAGACTAACCAACAAAGAGAGTTTTTGAGCTTTGAGAAATGAACTTACTGGACAGTGAGAGTCTCTTAACTGACTGATATTGATCACACGGTCGGGAACGATGGGTTGAGATTTGAAGCTATCATACCTGTTATTTTGTTCAACTTCCCAGAACCTTTGCATGTCTTCAGGAGAAAGAGATCCACACGCATTAGGACAAGGTTTCTTTTAATCCTTTTTCTTGACAGATGAAGCTCTTCTTTTGGAGGAAGGGGAAGGAGAGACTAACGATTCATTAGAGGAATTAGAAGAGAGGGATAAGACATATACTTCGAAGGAACTTGAAGAGTTGGAGTTTTTGAGAGAGGCCATGGAGCAAGCTCTAGGCATGTTTAGATGAGAGAAAAAGAGGAGAGAGGCAGATAAATAGAGAAAGAAGGAAGGTAAGGGGTTTTCTAAGGAAAAAGAAAAGTTTAAAAGGAAATGAGTGAAACGACGGGATTTATGGAGAAGAGGAAAGGACAGAGCAGAGTGATAATTAATGATAGGGAAGTCTAAGAGGTTAAAAATAATCACATTAAAAAAACACATAAAAGGAAAGCAAATTACATTAATTAAGAGAAGTGATACCAAGACAATTTCGAAGGAAACAAAATCTTTCTTCAAGCAGGGATTTTGTAAATATGTCAGCTAATTGATTTTCTGAATCTAGAAATTCCAAAGAAAAATCACTATTTTCAACATGGTGTCTAATAAAATGATGCTTGATATCAATGTGTTCAGCCCTAAAATGATGCATAGTATATTTAGAAAGGCTAATAGCACTAGTATTATCATAAAAAATAGGAACAACTGCATAAGAGAGATCATAGTCAAGTAATTGGTGCATCATCCATAATAATTGAGTACCACAACTTTTGACTGTTAGATATTCAGATTTTGTGGTAGATAGTGCGATAGAAGTTTGCTTTTTACTGTGCTAGGAAATCACGGATTTACCCAAAATTTGGCAAGTTCCACTAGTACTCTTTCAATCATTTTTTTCACCTGCAAAATCAGCATCTGAGTATCCAATTAAATCAAAATGAGTGGAGTGAGGATACTATAACCTTAAATCTGTAGTTCCAATCAGATAGCGAATGATACATTTTACTGCAGTGAGATGTGACTCTTTTGGAGTAGATTGAAAATGTGCACATTTGCATACACTGTACATGATATCTAGTCGACTTGCAGTTAGATAAAGTAGAGATCCGACCATTCCTCGATATATTTTTTCATCCACATCTTTTCTTGGTGCATCTAATTCAAGGCAGGTGGATGGACTCATGGGAGTTCCTAAGGCTTTTCCTTTTTATAAGTCGAACTTCTTTATAAGTTTCTTTGTATATTTTGTTTGACTGATAAATGTTTCGTCAATTGACTGCTTAATTTGTAATCCGAGAAAGAATGTGAGTTCTCCCATCAGGCTCATTTCAAATTATCCCTTCATAAGATTAACAAAAATCCCACACAGAGAGGGGTTAGAACTTCTAAAAATAATATCATCAACATAGATTTGAACTATATGAATATATGAACCAGATCTTTGAATAAAAAGAGTTGTGTCAATTTTCTCCCTTTGAAAGTTGTTTTGAAGTAAAAGGTACTTAATCTCTTATACCAAGCCTTGGGAGCTTGTTTAAAAGCACAAAGCGCCTTGGAGAGTTTGTAAACATAATCAGGACATGAAGGATTTTCAAACCTAGGAGGTTGTTTGACAAAAACTTCTTCTATTATGAAACCATTTAAGAAAACGCTTTGAAAAAGTTTAAAACGCTTAATAGATGCATATGCTAGAAGAATTCGAATATATTCTAACCTTGCTACCGGAGTGAAAGTTTCGTCGTAATCAATACCTTCCTATTGGGAGTACCATTGAGCTACTAATCTTTCCTTGTTACAGATGACCTTCCCATCTTCATCTAGTTTATTTTGAAAAACCCATTTGGTTCCAATTACAGAACATTTCTTTGGTCTTTCTGAGTCCATACTTTGTTTCTTTCAAACTGATCAAGTTCTTCCTTCATTGCTTGTTTCCAGGACTCATCTTCAATTGCTTAATTTATACGTTTAGGTTCTATTTAAGATATGAGTGCCACGAATGCTTTTTTTTAGTGAGGCTCTGGTTTGCAACGAGTCATTTGGATTTCCCAAGATGAAGTTGTTTTGTTAGCTAGCCTTATGTCTCCATTCCCTAGGAATACTAGTTTTGTCTGTTGGAATAGTCAGCTCTGATTCTAGGATAGCTAACTCTTCTGTTGTAGTTTGAACGGTGGTTTCGTTGTTGCTTTCAGCATTTATTACGGGAGTAGTTTCATCATCAATAATTTCAACTTCCTACAATCTTGGGTTAGTATCATAAAAAATAACATGAACATATTCTTCAACGCTTAAGGTTCTTTTATTGAAAACTTGAAACACATGACTAAAAGGTGCAAAGCCCAGGAATATACCTTATTGCTTCTTCGATCAAATTTACCGAGATTTATCTTACAATTGTTATGAATGAAACATTTGCATATGAAGGGATGGAAGTAGTTGATATTTGGTTTCTTTCCTTTCCATAGTTCATATGGAGTTTTCCTGAATATGTGCCTGATAAGGCATCTGTTATCAAGTAGCATAGTTCTGGCTATGTCCTATAATGAATAATTTTTTCTTTCTACTACTCCATTTTGCTGGGGAGATTTGGGAGATGAGAAGTTTCGAGTAAATCCATTTCTATCACAGAATTCTTCAAAAGCTTTATTTTCAAATTCTCCGCCATGATCACTATGAATCGTAGAAATAAAGTATCCTGCTTCTCTTTGAACTTTTCTACAGAATACTTCAAAGTTAGCAGAAGCTTCATTTTTAAGAGATAGAAAAAATAACCGAGGTGAATCTTGAGAAGTCGTCCACTATTACGAAAGCATATTTCTTACCACCAATACTAGTAGTTTGAGTGGGACCGAATAGATCCATGTGCAAAAGTTGAAGGGGTTTAGTGGTAATTACAATATCTTTGAATGAAGAATGAGTTTTCTTACCAAGTTGACAGGCATCACAAATATGATCTTTCTTAAATTTCAATTTTCGAAGTCCGATGACTAGTTCAAGTATGAACAATTTTTCAAGAGCATGCATGCTTTCATGACCAAGTTTTATATACCATAGCCAGGATTCATTTGAGACAGTAGTGAGACAAGTGAGTGTAGGCAGATTGACATTATTCATAACATAAATATTGTCAATGCGATCTCCAATAATCATGATATCTTTAGTTGTGTGCATGATGGTGCAACTTGTAGTGTTGAATGAGACTTTAAATCCAGCATCACATAGTTGACTGATACTTAGTAAATTATGTTTGAGTTCGTCAACTAGATATACTTCTAATAGATCACAGGATGAGCTGATAGTGATGGATCCGACTCCAATACTTCCCCTTTTGCATTGTCTCCAAACCGTACATATCCTCCATCAAAATCCTTTAGAGTTTTGAAGTTTTCTTTCTTTCCACACTTGTTTTTGTAGCATTCACTGTCTATTACCAACATTCCCTTTTTGTAGGTCTTCTTGACTTGCTCCTGCGAGACAAATAGATTAATTTATTTTAGTTACCCAAGTATTCTTGGGTCCTTGAAGGTTAGGATTCGCAAATTTTTGTCTCCAAATTCATTTTCCAAAAGACTATTTCTTGCAGTTAAACGATTTGTGACCAATGTCACCACAGGTAAAACAAGTAATTTTGAAAGAAGTTTTATGAAATGAAGAGTTTTGAGAGAAATTAAGAGTAGATTTGTTAGATCTAATAGAGCTATGACTTGGAGCTTTTCTGATGCTATTTAATTGCATCTTTACTTCATCAAGTTCTTCTAATAGTAAGTCAACTTCAATCTGACTTGCTTCTAGAAGAATTTGCCAGTCCTTTTTTTCTTGAGCGATCTTGTTATATTCATCAATAACTTTCTGCAATTTGTCAGTGACCAAATCCAAAGAATTTTGTAAGTCATTGCAATTTGAGCAATTAAATGGTCTTACCTCACTTGATTCCCCTAGTGCCATGAAACATATATTGGCGGTTTCATCATTATCATCTTTGGATGTTTCTCCTTGACTCCAGGCTTTGAGACTTTTTGGGTCTCCATTTCTTATGTGATTTTTTATTTTTCTCTCTGGACAGTTTTTCTTGATATGCGCCGGTTTTCCACAGTAGTAGCATTGATAGTTATTTCTTTGGTATTCGTTGTTCTTGAAATCCTGTTGCGGCCTTTGCCTCCTTTGTCTCAGCATTTGTCTGACTCCCCGATTTATGAGGGTCATTCCCTCACTTTGAGTTTCATCTATTTCTTTTTCATCTTCAGTAGTTCCAGCAGTAAAAGCCACCATTTTCTTTTTATCATCTTTGTGGTATCTGTTTATATGATTTTGTTCATAAGCCATAAGGTTTCCGTAAAGTTCATCGTAAGTCATTTTCTCCAGATCTCCATCTTCAAGAATAGTGGCTTTAGTTTCCCATGCCTTTGGGAGACTTTTGATAAGTTTTCTGACTTGTAGTCCATTTTAGTATATCATTCCCAAGGATTTGAGCTCACAAATGATTTTGCTAAATCTTGAGAATATGTTGTCAACATTTTCATCATGTGCCATTTTGAACAATTCATATTCATTTACTAATGAGCTAATTCGGGCTTCCTTAACTTTGCGGGTTCTTTCATACGTGACTTCAAGCTTGTCTCACATTTCTTTCGTAGTTTTGCATGTTGAGATCTTGTCGTATTATGCTCTGCTAACTGTACTATAAAACATACTTATTGCTCTAGCATTAGTTTGGATTACCTCTTGTTGTTCCTTTGTAATTTCAAAGGATTCTGGATCAAAGGGCTTGTCAGTAGCGTCCTTTCCAGTGAGTCCAGGAATTGGCTTTGGTCCCTTTTTGATAACTATCCATTCCTGGAGATCGTTTGAGGTAACGAAAATTCCAAATCTGTCTTTCCAGTGAGAGTAGTGTTGACCATTAAAGTAAGGAGGTCAGTTTTAGGAGTGTCTGTCTTGAAGGAGAGCATCAGGGATTTGGCAGTTTGCCATAGATCATTGCACACGTGTGGTTAAACACTTTGTCTATGAGACCTGTCCTGATACCAATTGAAAGTTAAGAGGGAGGGGGTTGAATTAAAATTCTTTATTCGACTGCCTAGATTGGATAGTCAACTCACCTGCAGATTAGTAAGACAGTATAAAGCAAATATGAAAGCGTAAAGTAAAAGACTCAGAGAGTTTTATATTGGTTGAGAACACCGATGTGGTGCTTACTTCCAGTCCCCTTAGGTTTCAAGGGTTTCCTTAAGAGCTTGATGAAAACTTGGGTAGTATAACATATTTGGACTTAGAACCCTGTCTGATATGCAAATCAGATATTCTACCTTGACACAACCTCTACCTATATAACCTACACTCAAATCTTTCTTTTTCTTTTCTTTTTAGTTGTATGCTCGAGAGAATACAAAACTTTATGAAAGACAATACAAGAAAATAGTACAAGTTCAAGTGAAGTACGTGCTTCACAACTAAGGCTAATGGAGGTTTATATAGATAGGTTATTTGCTCTTGTAAGGAAAACCCAAGGGTGTTTCTCTCAATCAAGGATATTGAGGGATTCCTTGTTGAGGCAATTTTCTTATTCATGTCCAAAATAGATATGTGCATGATCAAATCAATTTTCTTCCTTCTCTTGATGATCTTCTTGATTCTTGGTTGGATTGGCTTTTATTCCTTCTCTTGATGATCTTCTTGATTCTTGGCTGGATTGGCTGATCTTTAATTTCATACTATCTCCAGAGATTGATTGATTGAGTTGTTTCTAGGATTGTGTCCATCTTGAATTGATTCTTAATTCCTTTAATTATGGCTTTCCTTTCTTCGTGTTGCTTCTAAGATTAGAACATATTTCTTTCCTTTTGGGTGTTGAATTCTTGGTTCTTTTCTTTTTGATTTCTTTGCCTTTCGTATAATTATTAAGTGTTGTTTATCAAAATCAACTGATTCTATGGGGTAAACATGTTGAACTTTCGAATCAGAGTATTAGAGGAACCTTGGCCGGAGAATTTTGTCAGAATTTAGAACGGCCATGTCCATCGGACCTCGAATGTAAAAAGTTACCATCACTGGTCCTTGCCCTCTTTGCCTCCCTAGATCTTTCCTTAAGTTTCTCCTTTTCTATTTGTTTAGCATATATCATTAAGAAAGAAATACTCATTTCCTTAATGAGCATGGTGGTACGACATTCCTTAATCACTATTTCGGATACACCCGAAACAAACTTATTCATCCTTGCTCTAGAATCAGCAATCATAAAAGGATCATATTTGGACAATTGTGTGAATTTCAAAGCATACTCTTTCACACTCATATTTCCTTGTCGATGACCGATGAATTCAAGTACCTTTGCCTCCCTCATCTCAAGGGGAAAGAACCTATCAAGGAAAGTAGCCTTAAACCTTTCCCAATCAACAGGACCCGCATCTACTGCCCTCTTTCCCTTCCATTGATCAAACAAAACTCTAGCAACACCCTTAAGTTGATAAGCAGCCAATTCTACCTTTTTCACATGTGTCACACCCATGATCATTAAGATCTTATACACCTCATCAATGAACTCTTAAGGGTCTTTCTCAATTTTGGAACCTTAAAACTCCGAGGGATCCATTCTAGTGAAGTCCCTTACTCTAGCTGCCGCTGTACCCATATTTAGGTACACGGGGACCACAACCTCCCTATTGGCTTGAGCCATCATAGCTTTAGCCAACACTTGAAAAACGGCTTGGAATTCTGCATTAGTCACTTGCTCGGCCAAAGGGTCGATCGGAACTTGAGGAGCTTCTTATTCCATATTCTCACCCACATTCTTTCTAACGTAAGCTCTTCGAGGGGCCATATCCTAAAAGCATCGGATAAGGATTACAAGAGAGACATATAGAGTTACTCTCTATCGCACGACTTAGAGTAATGAAAGAAGTGGAGTTTCCTAAACATCTTATAACTTCTTATTCATAAATGTGGCGTGGTTCACACTCATGAACAAAACTCTACTCGACGTGGCTTATGAGACATCCTATGTAACACCCCAAGCTTCCAAAGGATTTTAAAATGCAGAACTCACCTGAAGACAGTGACCTACGGAGGCCACCTATGGGCCGTAGATGGATTGACGGGTCGTAGGTGGGGACCTTCAATGGCACTATGAAATTTCAGAATTTCCAAGTTTCTGAACTTTGACCTATGGAATAGCAGGACGATTCGTAGTTCAGTTGACAGGCCGTAGATGGGTTCCGTAGATGCCTTCCAAACTTAGCCAAATTTTCAGCCCAAAATGAACTTTCTGAATCCATTGACGGAAGAACAGGACGGTCAGTCAATTGATGTACGGACATTAGATCCTGTCCGTCGATTGGCCCTGATAGTTTTTAATTAAGGGCTTTTTGGTCTTTTCCCTAATTGTTTACCTATTAATCTAAGTCGGTTATACCCTTAATCTAAGACCTATAAATACTTTCTTAGCCTAATTCCTTTCATTCTTATTCATTCCAAAACTCTCCTCTCTCAAATATTTTTCTTTTTAAAAAGAAACTCTCTCAACTCTTAAGGATGAAGAAGAAGCTTGAATCCCCCATTGAAGACCTTCAATCTTTCCAATTTCTTGTGGATTGCTTTGAGGTATGATAGTGTTCACCATTGGAAGTCTTTTCCTCCAATGGGCCCTTCCTCCTCTTCATGATTTTCAAAGGTTTACTCTAACCCAATTGAATTAGGGTTTGTGATAAATCATTGTGGGTTCTTCAATTATGATTCCAATTATTGATTTTATGATTCCTAGTGCATGATTTAGCGTGATAAAGTAACTTAGTGCACGAATTAACGTGAATTACATGATTTGATGTAAAGATTGCATGAACCCCCATGATCCCAAGGTAATTCTCCCCAATTTGATAATCTATGCTTTGATTGTTGGGTTGAGTTATGATTTGATGAAGTTTATGAATTCTCTATGAAATCAAGCATGAATTATGAATGAATTGAGGATAATCTTATGAATTTAGCATGATCAAGTCAAAAGCATGATTTTCCTCTATTATGTGAGTTCCTTCAAGTATGGGTAAATTGTCCTAATTATGGCTTTCTAAGCATGAGCTTGCATTAAATTGCATGATATGAGTTGAACTTGCATGAACCCATATGAACTCTATGAACTATGACATATGAGCATGATGAATTAAGGGTGCTTGAGAGTAAAGTACCAAAGTTATGATATGAAGATGCTATGGTTGAGTTGTGAAAGGTTTTCTCACAGGATACTCCAATATTACTTAAAAGAACAAAGAGGCGATTACCCATGTTCTTAAGGAGCTATTCTAATGACGTAAGCTTGGACAAGATCCATAGAAGATGAAACGTCTATAAGCATGATTTTAGCTTGGATTGGTAACCCTAGTTGTACCTCTCCATGTATTTATATGAATATGTTAATGACTAATCTGTGAAAATTATGCTTAGCACCGAGTGGATATTGAGATGGAAGACCTCCCGTTAGTAGAGGCCGCGTCTTCTAGTGAAATCTCCCCCGTTAGTAGAGACCGGGTTTTCTAGATGGAACTTTCCCGTTAGTTGAGGCCGAGTCTCCTAAAGCAATCTCTATCCCATAAACTATGTTGCAACCATAGTTGGTTGTCTTTAAGTAGACATTAGCTAGTGGATCCACATAAGCTAAGAAGTTCATGTTCTTACCTTGGCAAGTAGGACACCTCTTTTTTGTGTGGGGTAGACACCGGATTACGTGTTGATAGCTCACATGGTCTTACATGTTGGTTAAGGCTTTTTCCCACAGGTTAATGAACAAGTTTTCTCATGATGAAGTAAAGAAAAGAAGGAAAGATGATTTAGCTT
This sequence comes from Solanum appendiculatum, assembly GCA_018342035.1. Lineage (NCBI taxonomy): Eukaryota > Viridiplantae > Streptophyta > Magnoliopsida > Solanales > Solanaceae > Solanum > Solanum appendiculatum. The sequence continues at coordinate 27,835 of JAGDQO010001506.1, forward strand.
GCTTTGGTCTTGATATATGCTTTATGTTTCATGTTTTTAGCTTGGCCATCGCATGGTATGATTATGTCTCTCTCTCTAGCATGACTTATGTGCTTATGTGCATTGCTATCATACTTAGTACTTAATTGTGCTAACGCATACTCTTGCCTACATTAACTTCTTTGGTGTAGGACGTGTCGATTCACCTTCCACTCGTGGCTAGAGCATTGACTTAGAGTTAAGAAGAAGACTTGGTGAGTCCTCATCCATCTGAGGACATAACCTTTTTGGATTTTACATTTTATGTCTTTCCTTATGTTTGATATTGTATTGGGCTGCGTCCCTATCACTTTTATTTGTATTCTATGATATTAGAAGGCTTTGAGACATGAGTAGTAGACTTTCGTTGTTTCTTTTAAAAGCTTTGATATGAAATTCTCTTTCGAACTTTTATTCTCTATTATCTTGTATGTAATGTATGCTAAGGGCTTGTATGAGGCCTCTCTAGGTCTTGTACGCCATGTCACATCTAAGGGGTACCTTGGGTCGTGACATCCTAGGACCTTTTTAAACCTTGGGCTCTGATACCAAGTTTGCCACGACCCAAAGTACACCCTAGACGTGACATGACGTATAAGACCCCAAGAGGCCCTACACAAGCTACTTAGCATATATCATATAAGATAATAGAAATAAAGATTTCAAAAGACAGTGTTATATCAGAAAAGAATTTGACAAAGTGGAAGTCTAACATAAGTCTCATTAAGCCATTTACATCAAAGATGTGACCCATACATTACATATAAGTCTGAAAACTAAAATGACATAAAGGTGTAAAAGTATCTCAGTCCTCAGAACATGAAAACTCACCAATCCGTGAATGACATCAACTAGCTACGAGTGTTAGAGGTAGGAGCGTTTGACCCTACATTAGTGAAATAATATAGGCACAAGTATGCATTAGTTCATGGAATGTACTAAGTATGATAGCAATTCATGAGAGTTATGAAATCATGCTAAAAAGGACTTTACATGATATGCAATGACCAAGCTAAATCATAAGGTAAAAGGGTTAGAAAACGTAAATCATAATCACGGTCAATGCAAGCTAAACATATTTAAAGCACTTGTGAGATACTTTAGAAGTAACCTAAGTTCATTATTGTGAAAAGTTTACCATGTAACTGACATAGACCATGTGAGCTATGACGTGGAATCCGGTGTCTAGCCCACACTGAAAAGAGATGCCCTTACTTACCAAGGTAAGAACCATGAGTCTGAGCTAAAGTGGATCCACCAGCTAATGTCTATCTATGACAATCATCCTATGGTGGCACATAGTTATGGGATAAGGGGATTGCTACTAGAAACTCGGCCTCTACTAATAGGGGAGTCCCCATCTCAATATCCTCTCGGTGCTAAGAAAAAATCCCACGAAATAGTGGTTAACCTTATTCATTTCATCATCTAAGGAAATGCACAATTAAGCAACCAATCCAAGCTAAAGTTCATTTAGAGTAGCTCCTTAATCTTGATTCAGACAAATTTTCTGCATTACCCTTTTTTTAACCATGCTTGCAGTCTAGTATGCTTAGAGAATATGATTGCTACAAGTTGTTCACTAACTCTTGCTTGTGTGATACCTCAAATTCTGTTGAACTTTGAACTTACTCCACTGATGCAAATAACACTTGAGGTTTTTCAAGAAGAGGAATAGTAGAAAACTTAGAAAATTCATAGTTTAAAAATGAGAAAAAACTCCTCTATTTATAACCAACAAATGGTAGTATGAACAAGTGCTTATTTTGCCTTATCAGAAAAGTTACAACCCTCCAGAATAATCATAACTCATTAGAAAAGTCATAACCCTTTGAAAAGTCATGTAATGACCCGTTAGGTCATTTTGAAAACAAGTCCTCTCTCTTTTATAAAAGAACTTTCTGTAAATTTTAAATGGAAATTTTGAATTACTCATTTAACTACGGTTATTTAATTAGTGGATAAATTTTTAATATTTAATTTTAGTAAATGGTTAATGGGTCAAGTTCATATTTTATTTAATAACCTATACCACTTGACCCATATATAAGAATAAATTAGCAGTAAATTGGGGTTACTACGTTTGAATCATGAACTCAGAAAGACTTCTACTACAGGGAGCACAAATACGCAAAGAGGAGATGACTCCTTCAGATATGAATATTTGGGTATGAAACACTAGTGATAAACTTTATTTATAGCTATGCCACATCTCTTGCCACTGTTTATAATAATAAATTGTTGGTCTCTAGAGTTAATATCATAATTTATCATATATGTGGGTATCCCTTTAGGACTAGGAGACAAGAATGAGTGGAATTCATCATTGAATATGACAAATTATTAAAGAGGATATATAATAGTCAAGTTTGACAGCCATTGTATTGATTTTAAAGAATAAGTTTGTAAAGGACTAAGGGGTGTCACTGTATGGTTTTACAATGTTATTATTGTGGATACTGCAAATTTCTCTGTATTATAATTACCAATTTGGGAACAAAAATAGGGAACAAAGAGTTATATATTTAATGAGTGAAACTTTCTCGTGGGTTATAATCTTCTTCTTCTTAATATTATGGTAGTTGAGATGTGGATTGAAATTTTAATCTTAGTGTATGTTTATGGTATGGAAGAAAGATTGAGATAGATAATGAAATACTAGGTGTATTGTATTACATGAATATCATTAAATTTATGTTATTTGAAGGAATTGAGACTTGACTCTAGGCTTGAGATTTAGGAAATTGATTATAAACTTGGGTGGTTTTTTGGGTCAAGTCTAGACATATAGTAACATGAGTGTTGTTAGTTTCAAAATCTTATTATGATTATTTATTTCAGTAGATTGCATTGATTTGGAAGCCCAACGAAAGGGGAAGGCTCAAGTCCCGTTGTGATTGTTCGATTATTTGAGGCAAGTGGATTTCTCGACCCTTGTTAAGCTTATAGAATTGTGTATTTCCTTGTTGTATGTGTTGGGGAGAAATGAAACTTGGTGATGGGTTGACTTGTTCGTATGGAATGATCCTAATTTTGAAAAAGGGTAGTAAAAGGCAACTTGATTATATATTGATGTGTGATGTGTTGAGAATGATTTGAAAGGTTTATTGATTCATTATTGATGTTGCATCACGATTGTGTTGTTGTGAATGATGCATTAATATGGAAATGATTATCTCCCCATTAGTTGTGTGAACATGTCATTTACATTGGTTCTGAGACATGGTTGTGATAACCATTATGTGAATTAAGGAAGAATAAGGAATTAAATAGTATGTACCATTTCGAGGGACATGTCACGTGCTGTGATGAATATTATGATTCAGGGGACGTATCGTACACTGCGACATATTCTATTATTGAGGGTCGTATTGCACGCCGTGATGAATGCATGGACAAATATGTCCCCCATGAGTCTCGAACTGAGAGACAACGAGTGTGCATCACTAGGTTAGGCATGCATCACCATACTTGACATTGTATTTCATTTTATTATATATCTTTATCATTGAGAACCTACATGTAATTGATGAACTTGATCCTGTGTATTGTTGATCTAAAATTGTCGGAGTGTGGTTATTGAGCTATGAGCTATTTAAATTGTGCATTGTTAGGTTTGGCTAGTTTTTATGCAGGTTGTAGTTGTGGAGGTTCGGTTTGAGTGGTAGGAGTACTCATATTCTATATTACTTAACTTTGTGTTTAGGAGTACTCATATTCTATATTACTTAACTTTGTGTTTAGGAGTTTACTGGTTGAGTACAATGTTGTTTGGTACTCACCCATTGCTTCTACATTTGTGTAGGTTACGCGCTCGGATTTTTGTAATACTTTCTCTTCTTTTCTTGTCTGATACTTCCCATGGAGATTTGTGAGGTAGTTGTTTGCCATCTCAATAGGCCTCATACTCCTATTTATGATCTTGTTCTACTTTAGAGACAATGTCATTTGAGACTTGTGATTTTCTTTCAAATCTATTAAAATACATTAGCGACTTGTGCATGTGACAATCAAGTTTTGAGGGGATTAATTAAGTTGATTTCATTATTCACTTTTTATCGTTATATTTGGGTTTTAGTCTGACTTGTCTTTGTGGGATAAGATGAGTGCCATCATATCTATTTTTGGATCATGACAAATGGTATCGAAGCTCTAGGTTCATAGGTTTCACATGTGTACAAGTCAAGTCTAGTAGAGTTTCGAGGATTAGCGCAAAGACATCTGTTGCTTATCTTCAAGAGGCTATGGTGACTCTTAGGAAAAATCTTCACTTCTTGAATCTCTATCGTGCGTCCTTGGTCCGATCTGATTCTTATCACTTCATTCCTTTCTTTCACTTATAGTGATGATTCGTGCGTGGTTCTTCATGTGAGCAGTTGGTGTGTCGCATATGACTTCGATGTTAGACCTGGTGCTAAGGTGGAAGTGATAGACTTATGGAAAGTATGTGTGATTAGATTCAAAATGTCTAGCGATACAAAGGAGTTGGGTAAGGTGATGGCTCGACGATGCATTTTGAGGATATTTAAATGATGAGGTTGAACAATGATTTGAGGGACTTTATGAACGTGTTATCTTTTTCAGGTTAGTCACCCAACAATGGGAATAATACTTGTGTGGTATAGGTGATATCTGGAGTGGTTCAACAATTGGAAGTAGAATGATTAAAAGGACGGCTAGATAATGAACACTCTAGCTTTGGAAAAAACAGTTAGTAAAGTTTTCATAACATGTATAGGTTGCTTAGCGATGAGGAGAATGATGTTGCACCAATTGAAGTCAGAATATCTATTGTGATTTCATAGATTGAGTATGTATCAAAGAGGGTCATGATAAGACTACTACAATGGTACCAATGCTTACTTGGTTAGAGTTATAAAGTGTGTTAGTTCTGCTATCGATCTGATCTACGAAAGAATGCATATCGCTTGGGCTAGAGACGGAACAAATTTGGTAATGTTTTATAGCTATTTAATGGGTACAAATGTGAGGGCTATTTGGGTACGATCTTCTCAATAGGTGTGATGTGTTCTAGTGGTGGATCTAATGGACTTTCACGGTGTGGTACTAGTGGTATATGGAAATGGATATGTTGATTGTCAAGTGCGAATACTAATTACTTAAGGAGTTATTAGTTGTATCACATTCTCGTATAATGAGATTCTATGTTGCATTCACATTTGAGAAACAAACTAGTTTATTACTACGGTGCTTAGGTTAAGCATTGTTTATAAGGCAAACATTAGTGGTGGATCTTTGGTACGCCATTAATGCATTTAGGTTGTGAAGTGTATCCCAAGGATTCTAAATTAGGACTGGTGATTTCATCGTAAGCTCTAAGGGAGTGGATCGATATTGGAACGACAAGCTTATGGGTAAAGAAAGCCCTAAGAAGTATACTTGTGTAAAGGTAATTAGAGATTTTAGTAAGAAAGTGCATATAAAATTAGTCCTTTGAATTTGGTTGGTATAATTGGGATTAAGGTGTTATGTCGATGATAAGGTGGACTTCAAGGTAATGGCAATGGCTACTGAGCATAACGATAATACGAGTTCATGATGGATTATGACCAAGATTGTCACGACCCAAAGTATACCCTAGACGTGATATGACGTATAGAACCCCGAGAGACCTTACACAAGCCACTTAGCATACCTCATACAAGATAATAGAAATAAAGATTTCATAATTCATAGCCTTATATCAAAAAGAGTTTGACAAAAGCGGAAGTCTAAACATAAGTCTTAATAAGCCATCTACTACATCAATAAAAGGAATTTGGGATGTAACCCATACTATGTCTGAAAACTGAAATGACATAAAGCTATAAAAGTGACATCGTCCATGAAGTATGAGGATTCACCAAGTCTTCAAATCTCTAATGCAATCAACTATCCACGAACGGAGGGAACGGAGGGAGAAGAGTCGTCACGCCCTACATTAGTGAAATAGTGTAGGCACAAATATGCATTGGTACATGGAATGTACTAAGTATGATAGCGATGCATAAGAGTTATGAAATCATGAAAAAAAGGACTTTATGTGACATGCAATGACCAAGCTAAATCATAAGATAAAAGGGGTTAGAAAACATAAATCATAATCATGGTCAATGCAATGCAAGTTTAACATATTTAAAACACTTGTGAATACTTTGAAAGTAACTTAGTTCATTATTGTGGGATGTTTACCATTAACTGACATAGACCATGTGAGCTATAACATGGAATCCAGTATCTGCCTCACACCGAAAAGGGGTGTCCTCACTTGACAAGGTAAGGATATGAGCTAAAGCTAAGGTGGATCCACTAGCTAGGACACTTAAGGCAAACCTATGGGGGCATGTAGTTTAGGGACAAGAGGTTGCTTCTAGAGACTCTTGAGCCTCCACCTCAAGATCCTCGGTGCTAAGCAAAAATCCCACAAAATTAGTTATTAATCATATTCATCTTATTAACCATGGAAAGGTACAACTAGAGTTACCAATCCAAGCTAAAGTATGTTTACAGATGTTTCATCTTCCATGGACTAGTCCAAGCTTACGTCATTTAGAATAGCTCCTTAGACCATGCGTGATAAAACCTTTCACCATCCATGATCTTTTCATAATAGCTTTATAAGGCCCATAATCATTAACTTCATACTAGAAGTGTCATATTACTAATGAAAATAGTTTTAAAAGCGTGATCTATGATCATTGATGGCATAACCGGCTACCATACTAATCAAGACCTAATTTCGTAAAATAGCTCAAAAGTATTGATGGCAAATCTAGATGTCATTCATTTCATGTGGCCAACTTCATAGGACATATAGATACCTTCATCTATAAGCTTACTTGAGTCATAAACATTGCTTTCATAAAATATGCATAATTTCCATAAAATATATTCATATAGCATCCTCAAATTCATTTACATCAATTTCATAAAAAACATGCATATCTTCATAAATTCATGGATCATAGTTCAAAAGCTTCATCTTGAGTTCATAGTTTAAAATCATGGATCATGCATGGGTTCATGTGAATTTAAGTCATAAACATGTAATTACTTCAATTCATGCATAAAAAGATAGAAAACAATCAATTGGATCATAATTGAAAAGAACCCATGAAGATGGAATAAAACCCTAATTTCAATTAGAGATACTAACTTATAAAATTGGAGAATTTAGGAACCCTATGGTGGAAAGGACTCCATAGGTGAATACTATCATATCTTGATGTCAAAATCCCACAATCAATGGTGAATTTGGAGACTTGATCTTGAAACCCTAGACTTCTAATTCAAGCTTTAGAGAGAAATTTTTGGGGAAGAACGTATATATAGTGTTTGCGAAGCTTCGGACGTAAGGAACAACTTTTGTGAAGAAACTACGGGCACCCGAACGTTCATTGGAAATGTATGTTAAGGCTAACCTCCGTCTTTCCTTTTAGCACGACTCCAGGGAAATTCCTAAAATGCCAAATACGATATTTTATTATTCTATTGCTAGAAAGACCTTCTGTGAAAGGCATTGGGATCACAACTTAATTATTTTCATGATTCTATTATTTTGATATTCCACTCTTTCAGATAAATAGGATAATTGACATGTACATGTCATTTTATCGGTTTCTTTGATTATATTTCCATATGTAGGAATTCTTCTTCTTCTTTGGGTGGGGTGACTTAAATATATCAGGGGATGCATTTATTATTTGTATCCAGCCCCATTTCGCTGCTAAAATTTAGTATGAAACATCTTTAAAGTAACACACGATTTTCAAAATTCTCAAATATAACTTAAAGGTTTAAACTATTAGAACACTTGATTTTTGAAATATTTTCTTTTATAAATTATCTAGGAAACAAGTATAGGGACTAAGTGAAGCACCTTAAGCTTTTTATGAACATCTTCAAGGTTATGTTATCTTTCTAAAAGACGAGTTAAGTTTTTAAGCTTATTTAGAAAAACATATGAGGTTCCACGAGACATTTATTTACATGTTATATGAAAGTTATTACGGGATTACGACAACAAGAGTACAAATGGCCAAAGATTGATAAGATGACAACGGTAACATATATGCATTATGAATTAATGACATGACATGCTATGCTTTCTACTCCCGAGCTATAATCGGGAGGCATAAGGCCTATTGCCTATATTTATACGTATGAGACACCAATGGCCACAAGTTGGCGAATATGATGCCGGTTAGGTACCGGGAAGCACCACCATTGCTAGCATTTGGTTGGGTATGTCATGCATTTGCATCTATATATATGTATTCACGAAATACGATTACACGAGCATACCATGCATAATTAAATAGTAGGAGGTCAAATGTCATCCATGGAGATTATTTGAGTTTTAGTTTCAGGTAGTATCTCTATTATCCTTTTTACAACAGCTACTTATGATTCTACCTTCCTCCTTACATAATAGTATATATTTATTCGTACTGACGTCCCATTGTCTAGGGACACTACTTTGTTTGTTTCATGCAAGCAGGTACAGACAGGGATTCTGATTGATCCACCCGCTAGGATTCGGGTTCAGTTATGAGCTGGTAAGCTCCATCTCTTCCTAGGGCTATCATAGGATGTTTACTTTTGTTGTATAGTTTGGGTATAGTTGGGGCCTTGTCCTGATAGTTCTTATGTCACTCGTAGAGGCTATTATGGACACGTTATTCTGGGTTTCTTTTGTAGGTTTCAATCTTTAGTCCATAGAGTTGGCATGTATATATATGTGAATGTAAGTATGCATGACTTAAGTTGCAGCCTCGTCAGATAGCTAGTACATCTTTGATTTATGCTTATCTACCATTGTTTATATATTTTGTTGTTATTCATGTCATGACCTTAATGATCCAGGCCTTGCATTTCAGATGTTGTGCTGTTCGATCTTTTTGGCCCATAGTTTAGTAGCTAGTATATTTTAGTGGCTAACTCAATTAAATACAGAATCACGTGCCAGTTACGACTCCCTATTTTGGGGTGTGACAAACTTGTTATCAGAGCAGGTCGTGTTCCAGGGAGTCCACAAGCCGTGTCTAGTAGATTCTTGTTTATGAGTGTGTTGTGCACCATACTTATAATCAAGAGACTACAGAGCATTTGGGATTGGTTACGTTTCCTTCAATTGATAGATCGTGCTATAGAGCAAAATTATAAGAACATATGAAATCTAAATCATGATTTATGTTTCTTATCTAACAGGCTACACACGCTCCGGAGATGGCACAACGAGAGATATGTATGGATCCAGAGGAAGGTACTAATCGGTCCCCACCAGGTCAAAGAGATAGATTTCCCTTGGAGGCACATAGTGAATCTCCAGTACCCCTAGTACTAGCCTTCCTGACACCTGTTGAAGCCCGAGGAAATGCAGTACCCCTAGCCTCACCAGTTCCATTGGTACATGAGGAAGCTAAGGACACTGGACCTCTAGTAACCGCCGTCCCTCCATCGGAGATTGGGGAATAGGGGATGAGGGAGGTAGTTCAGTTGCTGACTAGGATGGTTATATTCATGAGCGACATCTAGAGTCAGGAGCAGATGCTCGGAGAGACCGATCAGAAAGCTCGAAGGTACGAGAGTTTCTTCACTTAGCCCCTCTATTATTTACGCGATCCAGTTCTATTGAGGATCCCCCGAACTTTATAGACCATATATATAGAGTATTGAGGGTGATGCATGCCTCCGTCACCGAGGCTGTGGAGTTGGCTTCTTTTCGGCTACATGATGTAGCCATCTGATGGTATGAGGCCTGGGAGTGATCTAGAGGACTTGATGCTCTGCTAGCAGAGTGCGATGACTTCTCTGAGGCCTTCCTAGCCCACTATTTTCCACGGGAGGTTCGAGAGGCCTGTATTGACCAGTTCATCAGTTTGAAAGAAGGGAATATGAGCGTATGGGATTATAGCCATAGGTTTAAATCTTTGGCAAGATATGCAACAGACATTGTACGTACCATGAGAGCCAGAGTTCATCGTTTTGTGGATGGTTTGGTAGATCATCTAATTAGAGATTGCAGGATAGCATCCCTATCAGATGATGTAGATATTTCCCGCATACAGGCTTTCACTCAAACTACAGAGGACCTTTCTCGATGAATTTGTGATACCCGCAGGGATAAGGAGTACAGTAAGAGGGCTCATACTATGGGGTCTTATAGGGAGCCACATGGTGATTTTACGCCCCCGCTCCATCGATATCCACCTCGGCCAGTAGGTAGTGTCTCACCACAGATGCAGGGAAAGCGAGTTGATTGTTATAGGCAGTTAGGAACGTGTCAGAGATTAAGCCATCCTGAGGGCTGTCGAAAGGAGCATTTTGTACACATAAGACATCCCACTTCTCTATGTACACAGTGCGGTAAGCCGCACACTGGGAAGTATAGACAGGGTTCAGGTGCATGTTATCATTGTGGGCATACAAGACATTTTATTAGTCGGTGCCTAAGGTTTAGAAGAGGTGAGCCAACTTTGGCTTCAGGATCCACAACAGCCTTTTCGCCCACTGTCTGTGCCCCACGACCATCACCACAGTTTACTTAGGGTCGTGGTAGGGGGAGAGGTGGAGGAGACACATCAGGTTCTAGTGGTGGCCAGAATCGTTTTTATGCACTCACAAGCTGACAGGATTCAGAGGCATCCTAGATGTTGTCAAAGGTATATTGACGATATCTTCTCAAGTTGATTATGCATTGGTTGATCCTGGCTCTACATTTTCATATATTACTCCATTTATTGCTAGTAATCTTGACATGAAATCTAAGTTGTTGCCATAACCATTTTAGGTGTCTACACTGGTTGGTGACTATATTGTACCTAGTCGTGTCTATTGAGGTTGTACGGTGTTAATTAATAATCGTCCAACCTCCGCTGATTTAGTTGAATTGATTATGCTAGATTTGATGTCATTATGGGTATGGATTGGTTGGCAGCTTGCTATGCTAATATTGATTGTAATGCAAGAATGAACAAATTTTATTTCCTAGGTGAGCCAGTCCTTGAGTGGAAAGGTAATTCAGCCACGCCCAAGGGTAAGTTTATTTCATACCTAAGGGCTCGAAAGTTGATTGCTAAAGGTTGTATATACCACATGGTTTATGTAAAGGATACTGATAAGGAGCAAACGACTCTTCAGTCAATTCCTATTATGAATTAATTTCGGATGGTTTTCCCTGATGATCTTCTTGGAATTCCCCCAGAAAGGGAAATTGATTTTGCTATAGACTTGCTTCCTGATACACAACCTATATCAATTCCTCCCGGTAGAATGGCACCTGCAAAGCTAAGGGAATTGAAGGCACAATTGAAGGACTTGCTCGATAAAGGATTTATCTGGCCAAGTACATCCCCATGGGGTGCTCCAGAGCTCTTTGTTTGAAAGAAAGATGGCTCCTTACGGATGTGTATTGACTATAGACAACTAAATAAAGTCACTATTAAGAATAAATATCCTCTTCCATGGATTGATGACTTGTTCAACCAGTTACAAGGTGCCAAATGCTTTTCAAAGATCGACTTGCGATCTAGTTACCATCAGTTGTGAGTCACGAAAATTGATATCCCAAAAACCTCATTTAGGATTAGGTATGGCCATTTTGAATTCCTTGTCATGTCTTTCGGGCTTATAAATGCCCCAACTACCTTTACGGATCTTATGAATTGGGTCTTCAAACCTTTCTTGGATGAATTTGTGATTGGGTTTATTGACGACATCCTGATATATTCACGATCGAAAGTCGAGCATGTGGACAACTTGCGAGCGGTATTGCAGACTCTCCAAGATTATAGGTTATATGCTAAATTCTCTAAATGTGATATTTTGGCTAACTTCAGTAGCTCTTCTTGGTCATGTTATTACCAGTGATGGTATCAAGGTTGATGAACAAAAGATTGAAGCAGTGATGACTTAGCCAAGGCCCTTGAATCCAACAGAGGTTCACAACTTTTAGGCTTGGCAGGGTATTATCGAAGGTTTGTGGAGGGATTCTTTGCTATCTCTGCACCACTGACGAAATTGACACATAAGGCAACTAAGTTTCAGTGGACCGAGGCATGCGAACAGAGCTTTAAGGAACTAAAGAAAAGGCTTACCACAACACCTATCCTGAATTTTCCAAAAGGCAATAAGGGTTATGTTGCTTATTGTGATTCCTTGAGAATTGGCCTAGGTTGTGTTCTTAAGCAGCATGGTAAAGTTATCGCATACGCCTCTAGACACTTGCGGAAACATGAGCAGAACTATCCTACACATGATCTTGAGTTGGCCGCAGTTGTCTTTGCCCTAAAGATTTGGCAGCATTATCTATACAGGGTTCATATTGATATTTTCACCGACCACCAGACCCTTCAGTATTTACTTAAGCAAAGGGAGTTGAACATACGATAGAGGAGATGGATAGACTTATTAAAGGACTACGATGTTGACATTTTATATCATCCCGACAAAGCTAATGTTGTTGCTGATGCGCTCAGTCGGAAGTCCATAGGTAGTCTAAGTCATGTTGAAGCTGATAAGGCTGAAATTAGAAAAGACCAATGCCAGCTAGCTAATTTGCAGGTGCACTTGGTTGATGTAGAGGGCAGAGGAGTTGTCATTCAGAATATGGCAGAATACTCCTTTGTTACTGAAGTGAAAAAGCAGCAACATGAAGATCTTGAGCTTAGGAAACTAAGGGAAAGAATTCCACAGCAGCAACAACCTTTATTTGAGTTAACTAAAGATGGAGTCCTTAGACACCAGGGTCGCTTATGTGTACCGGTAGTTGGAGAGCTCCGTACAAAGATTCTTTCAGAGGCCCATTATTCTAGATTTTCAGCTCACCCTAGAGCGACGAAGATGTATTGGGACCTTCGACAGATCTATTGGTGGAATGGCATGAAAAGAGATATTGCGGAGATTGTAAATGAATGTCCCAGCTGTCAACAAGTTAAAGCAGAACTTCAGAGGCCTGGAGGCCTAACTCAGTATATTGCTTCCGTTATGGAAATAGGAGTGATAAATATGGAATTTCTAACTGGTTTGCCTCGCACTCTATGGAGGTATGATTCTATTTGGGGTAATTATTGATAGGCTGACAAAATATGCTCATTTTTTTCCAATTAGGATGACATACTCAGCCGAAGATTATGCCAAGATTTACATTAATGAGATTGTTTGTCTTCACGAATTTCCATTATCTATTATCTCGGATCAAGGGGCTTAGTTTAGAACACATTTTTGGAGATTATTTCATAAGGGTCTAGGCACTCAGGTAAATCTTAGCACCACTTTTCATCCACAAACTGATGGACAGGCAGAACGTACTATTCAAACTGTTGAGGATATGTTACATGCCTATGTGCTTAATTTTAAAGGAATTAGGGATGAACATCTACCTCTTATTGAGTTCGCTTATATTAACATCTTTCAAGCTAGTATTCAGATGGCCCCTTAAGAAGCACTATATGGACGAAAGTATAGGTCACCGATCGGTTGGTTTGAGATTAAGGAAGTAGAGTTGCTAGGTCCCAATCTAGTCCAACAAGTGATGGAAAAGATTAATCTTATTAGAGATCAACTGCATACAACACAGAGTCGGCAGAAGTCTTATGCAGATGTTCGACGATGGAACTTAGAGTTTGATGTAGAAAATTGGGTTTTCCTGAAAGTATCGCCTATGAAGGGTGTCATGCGATTCGAAAAGAAAGGGAATCTTAGTCCTATGTATGTTGGACCATATAAGATTATTCGGAAGATTTGTACGGTGGCATACAAGCTTTCTTTGCCTTCGAAATTCGAAGCAATTCATCTTGTATTTCATGTATCTATGTTGCGGAAGTGCATGGGAGATCCTTCACGTATTATGCCTATTGAGAATATTCGCATTGCTGAAGATTTATCTTATGGAGAGGTACCAATAGCTATTTTAGATCAGTAGGTAAGAAAGTTTCGAAATAAAGAAGTAGCTTCTGTGAAAGTCTTGTGGAGAAATAACAACGTCGAGGAAATGACTTGGGAAGCGGAGGAGGAAATGTGGAAGGAGTACCCCCAGTTATTTATGACTTAAGGTGAGTCACATTTCGACAATTAACAATTATTTCTTCACAACAACTTAATTGGATTTTAAGTGACTTGAAAGTGCAATTTCAATGTCTTGTTGCGAGATAGCTATACGAAGCTTAATAGTTGGAATTTTCAGAATTTTACTTTAGGTTTGCGACTATAAAAAAAATAGACTTGCAAATAAAGTACTAGCGAAAAAACATTTCAACCGAGGAATTGTCTAGATCCATTTACGGGCGAATGTTCATAAGGAGGGGGAGAATGTGAGATCCCATATTTTGTTTCTATTCTTGCATAATATATGTGGAGTAGCGTGGCATGATTATATGAGGTGTATGTGACTTGATATTGTACATTGGAGAATAAGATTGCAAATGGGAGACAATATCAAGGAACTAAACTAAAGTTTTAGGTGAAAGGAATCCCTCAAACAAAGGTTCGGGATTAAAGAAATGGCTTGGCTTGCACCTCACACATTCGAAAGGTTTAAATTAACCCATACCTCAGGGATAAACCTATGAGTGTCTAAAATGATACGAATAGTGTATTATGAGGTATTATAATAGCACAATGGTCATATGTTAAGTTTTGAAGTCACGAAAATTAGCGATACAAAGGTCGGCAAAAGTTATCGAGGTTTCTCTAATAAAATTTTCTGAACTTTGGGTCAAATGTACTGGATGTTTTCCCCTAATATATAATGCGTTACAAGACACATGATCTATCAAATTGAAGGTCTACGAGTCTAGTTTTCAACACACAAAACCTCATATCAAACTGATATCAGAGTAAGCATTTTACTACGAAATGTCTGGACAGAATCCGGGTCACGAACCGGGTCGTGTAAAAAAATGTGGTATGTCAGCTACTCGACGTATTACCCATCAAAACATTTCTTTTCACTTCCAAACCAAAAAAGAAAACTTAAAGAGACTGTACTAATGGAGTTCTTGCGTGATGAATGTTAGTTTTTAGCTATTTCTACCATTAAAGGTTGCCCTCGTGCCTAGAAACGTGATCTCTACACGTGGCATTCATTTTCCCCTTCTATTAGCTGCATTTGGAGCTAGTTTTTGAAGATATAGATTGGTAATTATTGGTGTTTCTTCAAGGTTTACACTTGGTTTGCTAAGGTAATCATCTCAGGACTCTTTTATGATTATTTTTACGAAGTTCTACGGATGTTCGTCAAGTTAGGGCCATATGAAAAATCTGCCAATTTAAGTCCAATTATAAGTTGTTTATACGTGTGTACCAGCTGTGTTTATATAGTGTTTGTGAAGCTTAGGACGTAAGGAACAACTTTTGTGAAGAGACTATGGGCACCTGAGCATTCATTGGAAAGGTATGTTAAGGCTAAGCTCTGTCTTTCCTTTTAGCACTACTCAAGGGAAATTCCTAAAACGCCAAATGCGATAGTTTACTATTCTATTGCTAGAAAGACCTTCTGTGAAAGACATTGGGATCGCAGCTGAATCATTTTCATGATGCTATTATTTTGAAATTCCACTCTTTCGGATAAATAGGGTATTTGACATGTACATGTCATTTTATCAGTTTCTTTGATTATATGTCCATATGTAGGAATTCTTCTTCTTCTTTGGGTGGTGTGACTTAAAAATATCAGGGGAGACATTTATTATTTGTATCCAGCCCCCTTTCCCCGCCAATGTTTATTATGAAACATCTTTAAAGTAACACAGGATTTTCAAAACTCTCAAATATAACTTAAAGGTTTAAACTATTAGAACACTTAATTTTGAAATATTTTCTTTTATAAATTATCTAGGAACCAAGTATAGGGACTAAGTGAAGCACCTTAAGCTTTTTATGAACATCTTCAAGGTTATGTTATCTTTCTAAAAGACAAGTTAAGTTTTCAAGCTTATTCAGAAAAACATATGAGGTTCCACGAGACATTTACTTGTTATACGAAAGTTATTACAGGATTATGACAACAAGAGTACAAACGGGCAAAGATTGACAACATGACAATGGTAACATATATGCATTATGAATTCGTGACATGACATGTTATGCATTTTACTCTCGAGCTATAATTCGGAGGTATGGGGCCTAGTGCTTGTATTTATATGTATGAGACACCGATGGCCACAAGTTGGCGAATATGATGCTAGTTAGCTACCGGGAAGCACCACCATTGCTAGCATTTGGTTGGGTATGTCATGCATTTGCATCTATATATATGTATTCACGACATACGATTACACGAGCATACCATGCATATTTAAATAGTTGGAGGTAAAATGTCATCCATGGAGATTATTTGAGTTTGAGATTCAGGTGGTATCTCTATTATCCTTTTTACAATAGCTACTTATGATTCTACCTTCCGCCTTACATAACAGTACATAATTATTCGTACTGACGTCCCATTGCCTAGGGAGGCTACTTTGTTTGTTTCGTGCAAGCAGGTCCAGGTAGGGATTCTGATCGATCCACCCGCTAGGATTCGGGTTCAGCTGTGAGTTCGTAAGCTCCATATTTTCTTGGGGCTATCATAGGATGTTTACTTTTGTTGTACAGTTTGGGTATAGTCGGGGCCTTGTCCCGACAATGGTTATGTCACTCGTAGAGGCTATTGTGGACACAGTATTCTGGGTTTCTTTTGTAAGTTTCAATCTTCAGTCCATAGGCTTGGCATGTATATATATGTGTGTGTAAGTATGCATGTCATCAGTTGCGGCCTCGTCAGCTAGCTAGTACATCTTTATTTTAGGCTTGTCTACCATTGTTTATATAGTTTGTTGTTATTCAGGTCATGACCTTAATGGTCCAGGCCTTGCATTTCAGATGTTGTGCTGCTAGATCTTTTTATCCCACACTTTAGTAGCTAGTATATTTTAGTGGCTAACTCGATCGAATACGAAATCAAGTGCCAGTTATGCCTCCCTATTTTGGGGCATGACAAAGAACTTGGAGGGATTTGGGGAAATTTGAAAAATGATTTAGAATAGTTGGATTTTAGGCTTAAAAGAATTATATAGGGTCTAGGATTAGGATTAAAATGACCTAGTTTTGGTATTAATCATTTAGCGAAAAGACTAAAAAGTCCCTGAAAATTAACTGTCGACTCGACCTACGGTCTGTAGGCCCTACTACGGACCATCATGGTCAACCGTTGGTAGATTTAAAAACCATCATTTCAGACCTTCAAACGATGGGGTACGGTTGATAGGTCTACCTACGGACCGTACATGGTTGCCGTAGGTCACAACTTCTTCCTTAAAATTTCACTAAATCTTGGAGTGACCTATGAGACCTACGTACAACTCGTACCTAGGGTGATGGGCCATCCTGATGAACCATAAAAAGGGTTCTGAGACTTGATTTATGAAAATCAATTCCCCACCACCTACGAATGCCACCTACGGTCTGTAGATGCTTCTATTAACCATAGGTGGGAGCCGTAGGTTACGTCTGCAACCCAAAAATCTGCATTTTCCTTCATTTCAGAGTCCGAGGTGTTATAATATCTCCCCTTGGGAATATTCACCCTCGAATGGGACTCAAGACATATGAGGGTAGGAATAAGATCAAACAGCCCAAGAAGAATGAAACTTCATAAAAATTGCACATAACCAAGGAGACACCTCGACTCCTAGCTTAAACATATTCAAAACAACATTTCATAAGGTATCCATGCAAGTTATACTCAAATGCACATAATCATAAAGAAGTCAATCGTAGCTAAATCAAAATCTCAAAGGCAAGTTTTTCATGAGCATGCATGCATGAGGAAACATGAGAATGACTAAAACAAAAGAATCCTAAAGAGTGAACCATGAGGGGCTAATGCTTCAAGCTAAACCCGAAGACAACAAAACGAGATAGGGATACTAAGACGTCACATCACCTTTGGCCTTTCACATACCAAACCATAGAAAAGACCCTTTTTTTAACAATTTAAATAGTCCCACACACACACCAACCATGAAGCACACTATCTCCCCCTTGGGAGCAATCCTCTCTAGTCTTTTCGAATCCATCTCCCTCAACCCAAGCATAGCACCAAAGTCTTAACAACCATGGAACCATTGATACAAGTAAACACTTAAGAAGTTTCCGCAAGGATTTCAAGGTCGACCTTAAACACACTAACCATCCATGGAGTCATACCGTAGCCAACGAAACACCTAATATCAAACAATGCATAACCACAAGCTAAAAGACCATAACTTACCAATCGTCACATCTGGAAAACCTTCATGATCCTTTCAAGCCCAAGGTGCATATGACCTACCTTGTTGCTGACCACCACTAGAAGGATAAGGTTGACCCGCGCCGACGTTTATCTCCCTCATTCCTAGTAATCGAAGGATAATCTCTTATCTTATGACCCATTTTTTCACAACCAAAGTATGCATTCGTACCGGCTAGACAATCACCTCTATGGATTTTTCCACACCTTTGACACTTGGATACCATTTTCTCACTAGAACCATTATCTTAGGAACGATTACTTCCACCGGACTTTGAATGTGAGAAATCACCATTATCCTTTCTTGCCCTCTTTGAATCCCTAGTCTTCTCCTTAAATTTCTCCTATTCTATTTGTTGTGCATGAACCATCAAACGGGATATATCCATCTCCTTAACAAGTATGGCGGTTAGACATTCTTTGACCACCAAGTTGAAAGCACCCAACTCAAATCTACTCATCCTTACCCTTGGATCGGTAACCATAGTTGGAGCATACTTGGACAATTGTGTGAATTTCAAAGCATACTCCTTCACACTCATATTCCCTTGAAGAAGGTTAAAGAATTCAATCACCTTTTCCTCCCTCATCTCAAGGGGAAAGAACCTATCAAGGAAAGCAACCTTAAACTTTTCCCAATCAAGAGGACGCGCATCAACTGCCCTCTATTCTTTCCATTGGTTGAACCAAACTTGAGCAACACCCTGAAGTTGATAAGCAGCCAATTCCGCTTTTTCCACCGGCGTCACACCCGTGATCATCAAAACATTGTATACCTCATCGATGAACTCTTGAGGATCTTTCTCAACCTTGGAACCATGAAACTCTGGAGGATTTATTCTAGTGAAGTTTCTCACTCTAGTTGCTACCGTACCCATATTTGGGTTCACGGGGACCACAACCTCCGTATTGGCTTGAGCCGTCATAGCTTGGGCCAATGTATGAAATGCAGCTCGAAACTCATCATTAGTCACTTGTTTGGCCAAAGGGTCAACTAGCACATGGGGAACCTCTTGTCTCACATTTGCACTAACATTCCTCCTAACGTATGCTCTTTGAGAAGCCATATCCTGAAACGCATAGGATAAGGATTAGGAGAGAGACATATAGAGTTAAACTCGATCGCACGAATTTAGAATGATGAATGAAGTGGGATTTCCTAACCATCTTATTGCCTCTCATTCATAAGTATGGCGCGCTTCACACTTATGAACAAGACTCTGCTTGACGTGGCTTATGAGACATCCTAGGACCTTTTTAAACCTTGTACTCTGAATACCAAGTTTGTCACGATCCAAAGTATACTCTAGATGTGACATGGTGTATAGAACCCCGAGAGGCCCTACACAAGCCACTTAGCATACATCATACAATATAATAGAAATAAAGATTTCAAAAGTCATAGTCTTATATCAAAAAGAGTTTGACAAAAGTGGAAGTCTAAAAATAAGTCTCAATAAGCCATCTACTACATCAATAGAAGAAATCTGGGATGTAACCCATACAAAGTCTGAAAACTGAAATGACATAAAGCTATAAAAGTGACATCATCCTTGAAGTATGAGGACTCACCAAGTCTTCAAATCTCTAATGCAATCAACTAGCCATGAATAAAGGGAGAAGAGTCATCACGCCCTACATTAGTGAAACAATGTAGGCCTAAGTATGCATTAGTACATGGAATGTACTAAGTATGATAGCTATGCATAAGAGTTATGAAATCATGCAAAAAAGGACTTTATGTGACATGTAATGACCAAACTAAATCATAAGATAAAAGGGGATAGAAAACATAATAATCATGGACAATGCAATGCAAGTTTAACATATTTAAAACACTTGTGAGATACTTTGAAAGTAACTTAGTTCATTATTGTGGGAAGTTTACCATTAACAAACATAGACCATGTGAGCTATAACATGGAATCCAGTGTCTGCCCCACACTGAAAAGGGGTGTTCTCACTTGCTAAGGTAAGGATATGAGCTAAAGCTAAGATGGATCCACTAGCTAGGCCACTTAAGGTAAACCTATGGGGGCACGTAGTTTAGGGACAAGAGGTTGCTTCTAGAGAGTCTTGAGCCTCCACCTCAAGATCCTCGGTGCTAAGCAAAAATCCCATGGAATTAGTTATTAATCATATTTATCTTATGATCCATGAAAAGATACAACTAGAGTTACCAATCCAAGCTAAAGTCATGTTTATAGATGTTTCATCTTCCATGTACTAGTCCAAGCTTACGTCATTTAGAATAGCTCGTTCGACCATGCGTGAGAAAACCTTTCACCATTCATGATCTTTTCATAAGAGCTTTATAAGGCCCATAGTCATTAACTTCATACTAGAAGTGCCTTACTACTAATAGAAATAATTTTAAAAGCGTTATCTATGATCATTGATGGCATAACTGGCTACCATACTAATCAATACCTAATTTTGGAAAATAGCCCAAAAGCATTAATGGAAAATCTAGATGTCATTCATATCATGTGGCCAAGCTTCATAGGACTTATAGATACCTTCATCTATAAGCTTACTTGAGTCATAAACATTGCTTTCATAATATATGCATAATTTCCATAAAATATATTCATAAAGCATCCTCAAATTCATTTACATCAATTTCATAAAAAGCATGCATATCTTCATAAATTCATGGATCATAGTTCATAAGCTTCATCATGGGTTCATAGTTTAAAATCATGGATCATGCTTGGGTTCACATGAATTCAACTAAAAAACATGTAATTACTTCAATTCATGTATAAAAAGATAGAAAACCATCAATTGGATCATAATTGAAAAGAACCCATGAAGATGGAATAAAACCCTAATTTCAATTGGAGATACTAACTTATACAATTGGAGAATTTAGGAACCCTATGGAGGAAAGGACTCCATATGTGAATACTATCATACCTTGATACCAAAAGCCCACAATCAATGGTGAATTTGGAGACTTGATCTTGAAACCCTAGACTTTTTCATCAAGCTTTAGAGAGAGAAATTTTGGGGGAAGAACTTGGAGGGATTTGGGGAAATTTGAACAATGGTTTAGAATAGTTGGATTTTAGGATTAAAAGACATATAAGGTCTAGGATTAGGATTAAAATGACCTAGTTTATGCATTAATCAATTAGGGAAAAGACAAAAAAGTCCCTGAAAATTAACTGCCGATTCGACCTACGGTTCAGACCTACGGTCCGTAGGTCCTACTACGGACTGTCCTGGTCAACCATAGGTAGATTCAGAAATCATCATTTTGGACCTTCAAATGATGGGCCCATGTATGGTTGGTAGTTCTACCTACGGACCATACATGGCTACCGTAGGTCACAATTTCTTCCCTAAAATATCACTAAATTTGGGAGTGACCTATGATACCTACCTACGACTCGTACCTAGGGTGACCGACTGCCCTAATGAACCATAAAAAGGGTTCTAAGACTTGATTTTGGTAAATTAATTTCCCACCACCTACGGATGCCACCTACGGTCCATAGATGCTTCTACCAATTGTAGGTGGGAGCCGTAGGTCATGCCTGCAACCCAAAAATTTGCATTTTTCTTCTTTTCCAAGTCTGAGGTGTTACAAAGATGCAATCATATGATAAGTATTTTCAGTTAAATGGATTTGGTATGGTAATAAAAACTTACGGGTATCTAAAATTGTGATTTGTGACTATCTAGTGAGTATGGTGGTCGTATGGAAAGTTGTAGGATGTGTTGAGACACCGCTCAAATAGAATTGAAATACGCTAGAGTCATAAATGGAAAGGATTAGTGGGATATAGTTTATCCTTCAGAAGGAGGCGAGAATAAGGATATTTACTATGATTGCAAGGGCTAAATATGTATCTTCAGAAAGAGTGAAGAATTGGGTTTAGAGATACGTGGTTCCATCTCTTTTTCTTTGGTATGGTGATAGTGTTAAGTGACATTCATATGGGTTAAAAATTGTTGGATAATATTTTAGAAAAAAATCTACAGACGTTCGGCTTGAGTGTGGTGATAAGTCCTTTTGTAGTTTCGAGTTTGGTAACTGGTATGATTAGAATCTGAATTCAAGTCTTTCATTTGAAGTCTACATTCGTGGTAGTATGTTTTGTCAAGGTATGAATTGGTAAGGTAAGAAATGATCAATCGCATCGGGTATTGAGCATTTCGAAGGACTTGTGCATGTTTTGAGTTGTAAAGTTTGTTAGTTTTAATTGTTAAAGAACCTAAGGAAAGGTTTCACTTAAAGTTTTTGTTTAGAGGATGAGGTAAAATGTCATGGGTTGTTGGTCAAAGGATAAGATTGGTAAAGAAGTTAGTGAAAGGAACAAAAGTCTGGAATATTGAAGAGTTCAAGGTATTTGGAATTTGCGTCATGGGACGAATCTAAGAGAGGCGAAGGAATAAGACATCTCGTATGACCCTTTGTTTGGAGTTAAAGGTTGTATAAATTTTTGCCTTTGAGTTCAGATATGACCATGCAATGTGAATTGGTTCGGCACACACTTACTAGGGGTTTATCAGTGACTTTTACGAAGATTAGGTTTTGGTTCAAGTGACAAACAGGGATGTGTGGAAGATGCTGCATTTTTATGTTGGTTTGGATTGTTCAAATTATGGTAGATGACTTGCGGGGGTGCTACAGTATGGACCTATAGTTCTACATGGTTATTGAGGATTTTAAGGGGATTAAAACTATTCAGTTGATGGGACTACATAGACTATTGTGATGCGTTACATAGACACTTGATGGTAAATAGAGGTTGTGTGCTCATAGTATACATGCATAATTATTGGGGTGGCCCAATAATTTCCCTATGTTTTGGCATGAGGTATATGACAGTGTGAATGGTAGTTGAAACTTGGTATGCGAAAGATTATGTTGAGTTGACTTTGGGCGATTCAATAGCTTTATCTCGATGGGAAAGTACTATCAAATTTGGAAATAGTGCTATCAGCCTTGGGTGTGACCTGTATCTATTACAGAATGCTTAAATGGAAAGAGAGGGGCAGCAATGTGTTGCTAAGAAGACTTTACTACTTGTGACAGTTTGAGAGTAAGGTAAATGGATGGTTTGGTTTTGATGTTTTGTTAGTATAAGGAGTTTTCGCTTCAGTGGATTAATGTGAGGAATATGTGGGGTTTGATAAATTGTGTATGTGTACGATTGTAATGGGGACCAGACTGGTTAATTGTGGGTAACTAAAAATCAAAGAGATGGGGTCAGATGAATGGAAATATTTGATATGGGAACTATGGAAGGAGTATGTTATGTTATTCCACCTTAGTTCCATGCTTTCTTATGTGACTACCTACTTTGTTATGGGCATAGTTTAGAGTATGATTCCTGCCTATGTCCGCGTGTATTTTCACTTCTATGGGTGAATCCCTAGTGGTGGATGGGGTGTATCGATCCTGCGATGTCGTCTTAGTAGGGTATGATGCTTAAGTAGACTTGGTCATTTCAGATATGACAGATTTGGTGTTGCCTTGGGGCAGTGAAGTTTTCCAATAGCTCTACATATACTACTTTTCTTATGAGAGTTAATAGAAGAGCTCCCATGAATATTTTTAATTGTCCGATAGTCTTAATATGTATCTAGTTGTTGAGGTCACGTCATGGCTATGTGTGATTGCATGTGGGGATCATTGGGTCTAGCTCTACCATTTTTAAGGGTTGTCTACAATCACAAATGTTGATCTAGCATTCTGACAGTGTTGTTAGAGGTTATGTATGCTTTGGTGTATTGGTCGTTGGGTGGTTACTCGATCAGTTCCTTTTTTGGGTTAGATAAATTTGATTCTCTCGTGATGAGTACCTGATGTCTAAAGATTATATTTTTATAGCTTAAGCTCATGGGATGATTTTGTTGTGAGAATGGAATATTGACAAGATCTGTGATGATTTGAGCATTATTAGTGTGAGCTTATTGGTTCAAGTTCACTTCTGGTTATAGGCTAGTATTAAATCACAACGGGTGTGTATTACTAGGCCAGGCATGCATCACTATAATTGGCGTTGGATTTCATTGTATTGCATATATTTATAGATAGATAGATAGATTGGTAGCTAGACAGATAGACAGATAGAGAGATAGACAAATATATAGATGGATAGATGGATAGATAGATGGATAGATGGGTAGATAGATAGATAGATAGATAGATATATAGATAGATAGATAGATAGATAGATAGATAGATAGATAGATAGATAGATAGATAGATAGACATGTAGATAGATAGATAGATAGATAGATAGATAGATAGATAGATAGATAGATAAGCAGGCAGATAGGCAGGCAAACAGGTAGATAGATAGACAGACAGATAGACAGATAGATAAAAATACAAATGTAAAATATTGAAGAAATACAAAATTTGGTGTTTTTAGTTGGGGGGTATTATAGTAATTCATCATTTAAGTTAGGAAGTTCATGCTTTTAAGATAGTATAATAATAGATAGATAGATAAAAGGAACCCCACCCCCTATTAGATGTCCAATTGACCCCAATTTAAATCAGTTAGTTTGCTACTTTTTTTTCTTTTACTTTTTGAAATTGAATCATCTTCTCTTTTCTCTCAAGTTTTCAAATTCTTCCTTCGTCTTTGTTTTCTTGCTTGTTTTAATTGGGACTCGCTTTGTTCTTTATCTTTCATCATCTCCTTCTTATGTCATTGTTATCACTGTGAACATACATAAAAAAATAATCTTAAACAATTAGGATTTTGAGTTTTCAAATTAAAAATAATGATTGTTTCAAAAAGAAAAAAATGGATTTCACATATTATGTTTTGTATATCCTAATAAAAAAACGTATTTACCGTATATGTTGTTGTGGTGGTGTGACACTGACGAAAATTTGAAGATCTCACAAAAATATGAAATTAAATGATGTATGAAATAGAAGAAAAATGAAAGTAAAAAAGGTGTGTAGTTTCTCCAATAATCTCAAAACTTGTTTGATTTTTTTCTAACAATTGAGGTAGTTGCTACAGCCACTCACTGAAGTGTTGGAAAAAAATTATTAGTTGCTGAGTTTGTTGCAACAACTTAAATAATTGATGAAGCAACTACTTAAGTTGTTGCAACAAATTTCTTAAGTTGTTGCATCAACTTAAGTAGTTGATGAAACTACTTAAGTTGTAATAATGCCTAATTATACCTCTCGATTATGGCATAAGCCGTCGTATGCAAAAACAAGGACCGATAGAAAGGATTACGCCACAATTGATTTATCAATTAAATACTAACGAGCACAATGTTATCTCGAACAAGAATATCTAAAGAAGAGGGGATTTGGGAAATACTAAAATTATTCAATTGAAAAAAGTCATCACAATGAGTTTTCACCAAGATGGAAATGAGTAGGGTGAATGCATTCCAATGGGATTTCAACAAAATAGGTAATGACTAATCAAGTCAAAATTAGTTAATACATGTATAACGTTTGATCTAGACTATATTCGATATCCTCCTGAACGACCAAATATATATCTCTTGAGTTATCTCGAACCCCATGACCATTACAATCAAAACAACAAACATTGCTTGAGTGGGTAGACTATCTCTAGTTCTATCCTTAAATGAGAAATTAGTTGGATAGACTATTCCAAACTCAAATCCTATGACTAGTTTTACAAGTCCTTACTAATGAAGTCTTACCCAATTCTCTTTTTTTCTCAAGCCAAAATAGTCTTAGAGAGTTCAACAAATGTTTGCAAGTGGCAACCACTAAGTTTTAGATTAAAACTTTAGGAGAACAATAGATGTGACAACTCTTTTTAGAATATAAAAAGAGAAGAGTCACCTCCTAACAAATTAAAGGTGTGTCAGGGCACCATTGTATATTAAACACAAATAAATTTAATTTAAAAAGGCGGATCTTGAAAATTATGTGCACAATCTTCAGGAGATACACGTGTATTTGTGTATGTTGGCAGATGAGGGCAGTTTTAAGGAGATACATATGTGTATCTATGACAGATAAAGATACATATGTGTATCTGTGTATCTAGCATGTATCAAACGAGTGAGCATCTTTGAATACAAGTGATACAAGAGCGAATGAATAAGAGTGATATAAGAGCGAATGAATACACGTGATACAAGAGCGAATGAATACAAGTGATACATAAGAAATGAATATAAGTGATAAATAGGGAATGAATACAAGTGATACAAGAGCGAACAAATACAAGTGATACAAGAGCTTTGAATACAGGTGATACAAGAGCGAACAAATACAAGTGATACAAGAGCTTTGAATACAAGTGATACTAGAGTGAACAAATACAATTAATCCAAGAGTTTTGAATAAAAATGATATAAGAGCGAATGATACACGTGATACAAGAGCTTTTGTGTCATGACCCTGACCCATCGTGAATGACACCCACACTAACCCTCCAATGGTAGAACCAGCTACCAATTCCGAACTTAACCATTAGAGCATAAAAAAACACAGTTATGATATTAAACACTAAGAAAACTCGTTTAAAATAATTAAAAGATCGAGTTCTCATAAACTCAACAAATCAATAAAAAATAATGGAATAAATTTCCTAGAACCTGAAAGTCGTTTTACCAAAACATCTAATAGTCTAGAGTAAAGGAATGCAGCCCCAACAAGAAAGCACAATCTAAAAATCTAAAGTGCATATGCTCGAAAAGATGGATAGCAAGATAGGGAAGAATCCATGACATCCCGGAAGAAGTAGCTCACCTTTGGATTTAGATTTCACGCGTCTCACAATTGAGGTCTCAAAGCAACCGCTTGAATATACTGTGTACTCAAAGAAGAAAGAGCAAGTGCAGTATCAGTACACAACCATAGTGTTCTAGTAGGATCATCGGCTAGTTCCAGTATATGAAATATGAACAAGCAATCATAACTCAGTAAGCACATAATACAAAATTACAACACAAGTACAACACAATATGAACTTCCAGTCCTTACCTTGAATTGATATACATAATATCATGAATCATTACAACACAACCAGCCAGTCCAGTTCTCTCATGGAACCCACACATACAAACTGTTAGTGTACCGGTGTGTTAATATCCGTTGTCATAGTTAGTGTATCGGCGTGGTACTTGTTGCCATTATTAGTGTACCGGCGTGATACCAATTCTAGATGTTAATGTACCGACACGGTACCCGATCCCAATCAACAATACACAACACAATCACAACTATAATGAATCATAATCACACATGTACATTCATGTAACACATTCATGTAACACATTCATTGCATGAGATTGGCAACATCTTTCATTTCACATTATACCTTTCTAATTTCCCTAATCATATAGCATGCATGCACAAAACTCCGACTAATTCCAGTATCATTCAGTATTTGTGCAACTTTCTATCATGCAATATAAGATTTTAGAAGTGTCTTATTAAGGATTGAGGATCGACTTGGTGAAACAATGATTGTTTCTCAATTCTATCATTTAATTATTATGATAATATATGAATATATTGTGGTAGTATCATTCACATACCATCGAATGACTTAAAAAAATACCATCATAATATATATATATATTAGGATATATACTATTAACCATGTGTTTAGATATAGTATTTACTATAGAATAATTATTTATTCAGTTTTAATAGATCATATATTCGTTTATGGTGTCTATTTACTTATATAGTAGATGATTTAGTGTATAGAGTTTTAGCTTATACACAGAGGATTAAATCATCGATTCTTATAAGTATAAAGTTTTTTGTTCACAATCTAGGATGGAAATTGGACATACCATCGGTACGATTGTAGCACAAGATTATATATAATTTATCTTGATTATGGGAATGGTATAATTCCAACTTCTTGTGCTAGTGCATTTTGTATGTATTGAACGGGACCGAGTAGAGATAGTTGCTTTAGACTGACTGACAAAAACATATTCTCTAAACTATTAAATGTACTTATATTCTTAATCTTGATATAACTATTATGATCTGTATATATTAATTATCTTTTTTGATTTATTAAAATGTGAGATTCTGAGATGGGTCAATATGCCTGATAGATTGGATGATAATAATATATATTGGTGAAATAATAAATTAGTTGATGGAATCCCATGTCTCGTTATAGAGATTGATTGATACGCCTTTTTGAGAAACTTATAAGTTTTCATCGTGTCAAACCTTGCAAGTGGATTTATGAATCCGACACATGAAATAAGTTAAGCAGTGCTCTAAAGGAAATTAATTATTAAATTAAATTCGTCAGTAATTTAATTTATTGATTAGTATATGTAATCTTAACATGGGGAATTACATAAGTGTTCAATGGGGAATTTCGAAATATAAATAGAGGAGTGCAATTACGAATTTTTAGTGGAATGATTTGTAATTTATTATGGTAAGAATAATTCAAATTAATTATTTGGAATTATTTCCATAATAAGAAGCCCTGAGTAATTAATTTTGTGGTCCCTCCAGTGCTCATATTTAACTAGAACTCAAAATCCTATGGGAAAATGAATTATAAGAAAACAGGGTTTTCTTCTCCTTTTTGGATTGGGAGGAAATCTCTATAAATAGAGATTCTCCTAACCTAGAGAAAAAAATTTAATGGGGTTCTTGTTGATACTTGCCCACCCAAGTATTGAGAGAGTTCGGATGTGAACTTGGGATCACTGTAGAAGACCGTGGATTCTCTTGAAGGTCTGGCTAACTTGTGGATTCGCTTGAAGATATCTGTTCATTTAGCATAATTGTATGTGCTCTAGCATAAATGTCTATTGGTTGTCTATTATTCATGTAAGCAGTATAATTCTGGATATGCTTCCACAGCGCATATAATTTTCCAACAATATATATGTATATATATATATATATATACAATTCAATATTTGTGCAATTTTTTATGAATGTCTTGTTGTTCCTCCTCCCGTGAGATTTTCCACCAGCATACAAATATACAATAAAATTTTATACCAGCAACCCATTCAATTTAAATCATTTTTTTGCAAATTATTTTATTCACAATATCATATTTTAATTTTGATTTTTATATGGGTAACATCATTGGTGCATCTGCAATTACTGTAATTGATGCAGCATAAGACCTTTAAAACAATTAAATTCAAAACATAAATTAAAATTTACAAAATAGATCTTTAAAATTGATTTTCAAACAATTTTTTTAATTCTAAAAAGTTTTTCAACATAATCACATGTAAAATTTCATTTTCCGTCGTGTTAAATTAAAATTGAGATGTTATTAATTTCAGCTATGAAATCGATTTATAAATGACGAATTAGCCTTGAACAGATTGATCTATTTATGAGAGAGAAGTGTAGTGTATTAAAGATTGAGAGAATTGTGGAAGTTGAAAAACTGAATGGAAGAAAATTAAGGAATGAATATCTAATTTACCTATTAATCACACTTTTTAGATTTTTAAAGAATTATCGTATTTTATTTATTTTACCTAGTTTTTTCTGTTTTGTAAGGATTCTATTGCTATGTTTGAAAAAGGATAAACTATTGTAATATAGATGTTATTTTGTTCCTTAAATTGTATATTTATATTTTTTCCATTAAACGAAAAATCACGTGAATAATGTGTTTAAGGCCCTAATTTATAATACATAAATCTATTCTTTTTAATTTATAAAATATACTTAATTTATAAAATATACTTCCTCCATTTTAAAAAGATGACCTACTTTTTTTTTTTTAGTATTTTTTTAAAAAAGAATAGGACCCCTTATCTTTTTGGCAATACTTTAATTTCAACTTTTCACATAGCATGTTTAAGGCCACAAGATTAAAGGGCATGACAAGATTCCGTGTCAAATCTGATTGATTCGACTCCTAAAAAGAGCTCGAGATTTAGGCATTCTAATAGCAATTTTAACAACGTCGTTGTATTATCGAGACTAAATTTCGAGTTGAGTGCATTCACTCCATCTCCCGTGAGACCAACATACAAATAAAAAAAACAAGATTTTACACCAATAACCCATTCAATTTAATATTTTTTTTTGCAAATTATTTTATTTACAATACCAAATTTTAATTTCGATTCTTATATGAGTAACATCACCGATTTATCTGCAAATACTGCAACATAAAACCTTTAAGACAATCAAACTCGAAACATAAATTAAAATTCATAAAATAAATCTTTAACATTGATTTTCTAACAATTTTTTTATTTGAATAAGTTTTTCAACATAATTACATGTTATGGCACTTAATTGGTCGTGTTGAATTAAAATTGAGATGTTATTAATTTCAGTCATGAAAGCAATTTTCAGATTATGAATTAGTCTTGAACATATTGAGAGTTTCAATTGTGAATAGTATACGTAATATTGTGGTTATGAGAGAAGCGTATTATATTAAGGATTGAAAGAATTGTGAAAGTTGAAAGATTGAATAGGAGAAAATTAAAAAATGAATATATAATTTACTTCTTGATAGTACTTTTGAGTGTTTATAGATTAATTTTACCTAGTTTATATATTGTATTTTATAAGAATTTTATTGCTATGTTTGAAAAAGGGTAAACTATTAATATAAGAGTTATTTTGTTTCATAAATTATTTATTTATGTTTTCCCCCTAAAATTAAATTAAATTAAATCTTAAACCTGCCCGGTCAAGGTGGTTGTGGCGTTATTTGGTAGTTACATATGGAATCAATTGACCAAAACCTAACAATCTCCAAAATTAATTAATTAATTCATCAGTTTAATTAGTCACAGTTGAGGAAAATGTTTTTTTTTTAGTTCTAGAAATAGAGCAAACATAGAAAATATCGAAAATTTAAGAAAAAACCTAAGCCAGAAATTTAGTTAAAGATATTCAAAATTTAATAAATACATATAAAAAGTAATTTTAAATCTATATACTTCGTCTAATTTTTCAATAAAAACGATCCCAATGACCATACGTTACTAAACATGGCTACGCCACTGTGTGCTGCCCAAATTAGACTCTCCAGTCCACATTCTACAACATTTCTAACATCATTGTTCTCTCACGTTGAATTTGAATAAACAATTAGCCATCTTCATTGGTCAAAACCTAGCCCACTAGTTAACTACTATAAATTGTCATAAAAAGAGAATAACCATACAACTCAACGTACTAGCAACACAATATAATTTAGTTTCCTTTTGAGGTTTATCGTGGTTCATTAGTTTTTTGAAAATTACATACGATATAATCGCCTGTATTTCATCAGTAATTTTCAATCGGAGAGGTTAATTTATTAATTGCACCCAAAAACATCATTTTAGTGCTTGTAATTTCAAATAATGGCGAGATTTTTTGCCTTTATTTTACTTCTAATTCTTTTGGTTACTTCGTTTAATCTTTTGGTTTCTGAAGCACGTCCTCTCAATATCTTGAAGATTCATGGTCTTGGCTCTGACTCTGGCTCTGGCGTAAAGAGAACTTTTGATTGGTTAAGTTTGGGTGGTATTAAGGATGGACCTAGTCCTGGTGTTGGCCATAAGTTTACAAATAGTCAAACTCTTGGAGGAATTAAGGCAGGCCCAAGCCCTGGAGTAGGACACAAAGTTGTCACTGCCAATCATCAATAGTGACATTAATTTTTGAGCTACCACAATTTTTTTTTACTACATATTTATTTGTTCCATTCTTTTCATGCTCTCTGTTAGCTAGGGGGTTTGGAATATAAGTTAAATTTTTCAATAAATTTATAGATTTGGATCAAAGTTATTGAGTTTTGCGGAATTTATACTTTTCATGTTAGCTACGCCTCAGTCTACTTGTATCGGCAATGTTAATTATAGCAAATTAAAAGATTCTTTAGTATAATTTTATGTCATGATTTTATAATTCTGCCACAGCTGATATATCTACGTACTTTAATTTACATCTGGTCTTCTCGTGCCTTAATTTTCAATTCGTGAAACATGAGTTTAGTAATTAAAGCCTAAGTTTATGATTTGAGTGATAATTAAGACAAAAGTGAATACAGTAGTATTCTAAGGAATTGGACTTTTGCCGCACAATCAAATATATTTAATGGTTAAATATATTCTTATATTATTGGAAATAGTTTAAATATAACCTTTGTTATATTTTTGGCTAAATTTACTCCTCCCGTCATATTTTTGGCTAAATATACCCCTCACATTATACTCTTAATGTTGGATATAGTTTAAATTTGATGTGTACTCTTAATGTTGGCTGTCCACGTATCCTTCTATTAGTTACAAGGTCAAATTAGTGTGAAAGTATAACACAAGAGGTATATTTAGCTCAAAAATATAACGGGAGAGATATATTTAGCCAAAAAGTATAACAAATGATATATATTTAAATTATGTCCATAGTATATTTGACCATTTTCCGTTATTTAAATCATTGAATAAGTGATGAAAATGTGTTGATATTAACGATGATAAATAAATACGTTAAAAGCTTAAAGAATTTGGTTATTTAAGTTTATTCTTTTAGTTTCACGACTAATAGTCATAACATTACTTTTCTAGTTGTTTGCTCTTTGAGTTCGTCATTATCGATAAAATTTTTTATATTTCGATTATTATTTTACCTATAATAAATATAGTTTAGAATGATTATCTATAATATTTTGTCTTGCCTTTCTTTATTTTCGATATTTCAAATTAAAATCCACGTAAGCTATCTTCCTTCCTTCCTTCTTTTCCGATACCCAAAGTCTGGTATCTACAGAAGTACAACACACGTGCCATCTTTCGAGTTTCCAAGTCCCTAACACTAAATTAAAAAAATGTTGTTGACCCCTGCATTTCCATTTTCATCCATTTCAGTCCCCACAAAATTCACCCGCCTAAAACCCCTGTCACTCTTCCTAATAAGATCCTCATCCTCGCCGTCAATGGACACCACTCCACAACCAAAAAAAGTAGCAGTCTGCGGCGGTGGAGTCATCGGAGTTTGCACCGCCTACTTCCTATCCAAAAACGGCGCATCCGTAACTCTAATCGAACAATCCTCCGTCGCCTGCGCCGCCTCCGGTAAAGCGGGTGGTTTCCTCGCTCTAGACTGGTGCGACGGCAGTCCCGTCGCGTCTCTCGCACGCGCCAGCTTCAATCTACACCGCTCACTCGCTCAAGAGCTTAATGGATTAGAATCATACGGTTATCGTCCACTCACAACCCTAAGTGTCTCCATCACCGAATCATCATCATCTTCGTCGTCATCGAATCAAACTGGGCTGATTCCGACTTGGGTTGATGGCCCAGCTAAAAGCCCACGAACAATTGGATCAACTGACAGTACGGCCCAAGTTCATCCAGAGCTGTTTACGAAAACGCTACTGTCAAAAGCGATGGAGGATTATGGAGTTGAGCTTGTGATTGGTAAAGCAGAGAGAGTGGAAATGGCGGACGGGAAAACCAGAGGAGGTGTACTGGAAGATGGGAGAGAGATTGGTGCTGAAGCAGTTGTGTTGGCACTTGGGCCTTGGAGTAAGAGGTTTTCTGATTTGGGCTCGCTTTTCAGGGTTTATGGAATTAAAGCCCATAGTATTGTACTGGAACCGAAAGAAGCCGATAGGATCACGTCACATGCATTGTTTCTCACTTATTATCCGGCCCAAGGTGGAAAGCCCATGGACCCGGAAGTATATCCTCGTCCAACAGGTACTATCCATTTTTACTATGTTGCTTGGATACTCCAAATATGTTATAACTATTTTTGGAGCATCCAAGCCGCACTCTTTCATAGGGTGCCGTACTTTATTTGATATTATGATATGTATAACTAATACATAAACATTTATGATATTAGTGATACAAAGAGTTTTAATGCATGTGCTTACATGCTTAAAGAGATAATTACCCCTCAAATTTTTTTATATACATCCTGTCCACTATATTTGTGGAGGTTTTTATTTTTTTTTTAGAAATTATCGGATGCCTTTAATACACCAAATCAAATATAATGCATAAGACATGTTCTCTCTATTACTAATACTAGCATTATTCAACATTACTTTTATACACTGTACCAAACGATTCCTACATGTATTACAATTTGCAGAGGCAGACGTAGCCTTTTTTTTGGTGCTTTCGAGGGGAAGTATAAACATGTAGGTAAAAATCTAGTAAAATCTCAAATAGTATTACATTTAAATTCATAATTTTAACGCTACAATCAGAGGCGTATCCAGGATTTCGAGATAAGGGGTGCACTATTATAAAAAAGTGGAT
>JAGDQO010001507.1:0-11835 GCA_018342035.1 Solanum appendiculatum
AAGTTCACAAATGCATGGATCATACTTCATCATGAATTCATAACTAGGAATCATGGCTCATTCATGGGTTCATACAATTTCTACTCAAATCATATAAATCACGCTAAATCGTGCACTAAGAATCATAAAAATCAACAATTGGAATCATAATTGAAGAATCCATACGAATTGATCAAAAACCCTAACTCAATTTGGGGAATTGAACCTTGAAAATTGAAGAAAACTAGGTACCCAATGGAGGAAAGGACTCCAATGGTGAATGCTAACATACCTCAACAAAGTACACAAGAAATTGCTAAGAATCAATGACCTTCAATGGAAGATCCTAGCCCTTCTTCTTCCTTGAGAATTGAGAGAACTTTCTAGAGAGAGAATTATTTAGGAAATTGGGAATGTAATTAATGAAGGAAAATTTGGGAAGAACGACTTATATAGTGGGTCAATTTAGGGGCAAATTAGTAATTAAGAAAACTTAAAAGAATTTGAAAACGCAAAAAACCCCTTGGAAAATAACTGCCGAAAGAAGTCTATGGTTCCAACCTACGATTCGTAAGAGTTCCTACGGACCGTCCTATTGAACCGTATAAAACTTCAGAAACGCAAAAATTTAGGGCACTTTCTATGACTTCGATCTATAGTCCGTAGGCCAATCTACAGTCCTTTGGTCCAACCCGTAGAACACAACTTGACCCTCAAAAATTTGACTAAGCCTAGAACACTTTGACGGGACATTTCTACGGTCCGTGGAAAGACCTACGGTTCGTCCTATTAGCCCATAGACTCAACTTCGGAGAATTAATTTTCAAAACATTTTACCCCCTCTCTACGGATGCATTCTACGGTCCATCAACTGGTCTATGATCCATAGAGTGCGTCCGTAGAAAGTGACTCTGAGCCCAAAATCGAAAAAATTTCTCCCTCAAAAACTGAGGTGTTACAATGATCAAGTAAGTATTAAATAAAACCCCCTATCAGTTGTTGAAAGGCAGGAAACCAAATCTGGCACACCTCCGAGCTTTTGGATGCATCTGCTATGTGCACAACAATGGGAAGGATGCTCTGGTAAAATTCGATGCAAAAGATGACGAGGGAATCTTTCTTTGATACTCATCACAGAGAAAGGCCTATAAAGTGTTCAACAAATGAACAAAGCGTGTCGAGGAAAGTTTCCATGTCATTTTCGATGAAGGAAATAACACAATCAAAGGCAATTCAAGAGATGATCAGCATGACATAGGCATGACAAGTCCGCAACAACATGAAGAAAATAAGTCTGATGATGAATCGCCAGAAGAATCGGATCCTGAAAAAGCTTCAAACATTTTTGAGAGGGAAGAAATAGCTTATGAAGAAAGATCTATGGAACCTGGTCCATCGACCTCAACAATTCAACCAAGCAACTGGAAACATCAGAGCTCTCATCCAAAGCAAAACATTCTTACCCCCTTTAGACTCAGGAATTCATACTAGATCAAAACTTCGGAATATGTGTGCCTTCTTTGCTAACTTATCCCTTATTGAAACGAAAAACATTAAAGATGCTCTCCTAGATCCAGATTTGATTACTGCTATGTAAGAAGAACTAATTCAGTTAAAACGAAGCAAAGTCTTGAACCTGGTTCCCCGACCTCATGATAGAACTGTTATAGGAACTAGATGGGTTTTAAGGAACAAGCTTGATGATAAAGGAGAAGTCACAAGGAACAAGGCTAGACTAGTAGTACCCGAATACAATCAGTAGAAAGGCATAGACTATGACAAAACATTACACCGGTAGCTAGAATGGAAGCAATCAGGATGTTATTTGCATTTGCAGCCCATATGGAGTTCAAACTTTACCAGATGGACATTAAGAATGCCTTTCAAAATGGTTTTCTATAAGAAGAGGTATATGTGAAACAACCACCTAGCTTCGAAGATCCTGACCACCCTAACATGGTTTACAAGTTAGACAAAGCACTATATGGCTTAAAACACGCTCCAAGAGTGTGGTATGATCGATTGTCAAGTTTTCTTCTAACACATGGATACTGAAGAGGAAAGATCGACAATACAATGTTCCTTCAAAATCAAGGTAAAGACTTACTCATAGTGCAGGTATACGTAGATGATATCATATTTGGAGGAACAGATGCAAAACTCGGAGTCAAATTTACACAACTAATGAGTAGTGAATTTTAAATGAGTTTAATGGGAGAACTCAACTTCTTCCTAGGAGTTCATATTAAGACATCTCCATCAGGTTCTTCAATTCATCAACAATATACATCAAGGAGATGCTCAAGAAGTTTGAGATGAATGAGTCCAAGACAAATGATACCCCAATAGGAACAACAACAAAGTTTGGCAAAGAAAAACCTGGTGATCTGATGAACGACACAAAGTACAGAGGGATGATCGGATCCCTCCTATACTTAGCTGCTAGTAGACCAGACATTAGATTCAGTGTTGGCTTATGTGCACGTTTTCAGTCTTTTCCAAAGGAATCCCATCTAAAAGTTGTTAAAAGGATACTAAGATACCTTAAAGGGACGCATAACCTGGTGCTATGGTATCAAGTAGGAGACTCGTTTGAACTAGTAGGATTCACTGATGCAGATTATGTTGGATGCTTGGTAGACAGAAAAAGCACATTAGGAATGACTCACTTTCTGGATCCATGCCTGGTATCTTGGGTTATGAAAAATTAAAAATCAGTCGCACTGTCCACTGCAAAAGCTGAATATGTTGTTGCTGCAACCTGCTATGCTCAATTGCTATGGATAAAATAGCATCTTGAATACTTTTGAATCAAAATAGGATGCATACCCATTAGATGTGAAAACACAAGTGTTGTGAACATGTCAAAGAATTCGGTCCAACACAAGCAAACAAAGTATATCGATGTACGTCATCATTTTCTCAAGGACAATGTAGAAAAAGGACTCATCATCATGACCTTCATCAAAACTGAGGACCAGGTTGCTGATATTTTCACCAAAGCACTTGGAAGAGAGCAGTCTCAACAAAATCGCCTAGCTCTAGGATTGGTGTATTAAGAATAACTTTTCTCTTAAAAGACTATTGTAAAATACACTCTCAACATACAATTTTAACTAACTCACCTATGTACCTTGTAACAGGTACACACCAAAGCAAGATAACTTTGTCAATCAGGTCTAATGCCTTAGTTTCCTATAACTATGGTATGGAAGTGCTCTCTTGTCAAGGACCAGTTTCTCATCATAACAAGTATGCACAAAATCCTCACTGTTTCAAATAAAACATTACATTCAAGCGTATGATCGTGCGTCTAAAGAACTTAAGAACCTGGTCCATAAAATAATACAACCCCATTCATTTAAAATAAATCTTTTACGCGGGAATAAATTGCCAATGCAACTGATCTCCAATTACTTCCTACATACAAAAAATCAATTGTCTCTCTGCCTTTCCCATCAAATGTCAGAACAATAATTCCTTTATTCAAATAAATCTCTCACTCATCTCTCACAAAAGGCCAAACCCCAAACTCTCTCTCTTTGAATCCATCACTATGTCAACACCCCTAACTTTGGCCGCCTACTCTAATGATGAGGACTCGTCCTCTTTACCAGAACCATCACTTATGCCGGATCCACCAAGGGCATCATTTTAGGGGGAAGTTTTACCCTATCCATAATCACCATCTCCCCCTCCTCAGCCAGCCTCTCCACTTCGACCATCAGCGCCTCTACCACCTTACGTCTCCGGAAAACCATTCACTCCCTCACCCTCTCTAGAACATCTTGAGAACCCTACCCTTCCATCTCAAACCTCTTATCTTACCAGAATACCACCATTATCTCTCGAAATGACAAACCCTAACCCTAACCTTAAGTCATCGAGGTCAGAACCAACCCCATCTACTCCTATTTCCACATCCATTCAAAAAGTCATCTCCAAAACTCAAGACATTGATGAGATACCACTAAGTCAACTTCGGCAAACTGGTCCCCGAAAGCCACGCAAGCACATTGTTGTCAAGCAAGTAAATCCACGCACTCTTTTTACCAGAAGTGCCAGTCAGGTTCAACTCAAGGAGGCCGCTGAGGCAAGCAAGAAACTCCATCACACTGGTAAGTCTCCAATTCGCACTCCTTTAACACTCGTTATTCTTAACTCTGATCCTGATGAGGCACATGAAGAATCTATTCATTCTGACTACTTGCTCCCCACAAAAAAATTACTAAGAATGAGGCCAAGTTCTTTGCAATGGTGAAAGAATGATATTTTGGGTCTAAAGCAGTCTCAATAGGGAGGACATTTTATCCTGAAATCCGCACTCATAATGTGGTTCAAAGAGTACTTGATTTATTGAATTTTCAAGGGTGGAGGGATCTGTTTTTAGATAGAAGAGTAATGGTTCATGAAAATGAGGTTGTAGAATTTTATGTGAATCTAAATGTCTTGGAGGACAATAGAGCTACTTCCTCTGTCCATGGTATTGAATTAGTTTTTGATAATGTTCGTCTTGGTGAAATTTTTCATATTCCTACTACGAGGTTGGCTAAATACATTCGGATGAATGATGAAATTGTTTGCTTAATGCTAAGTATACACAAGGAAGGGTCAATACTCGACCTAGAAAAGTGTTGAAAGGGGAAATGGTACCCTTTCATAAGTTATTGTTTGAAGTGGTTCACAAGGGGTACTTCCTGAGGGGAACGACGTCATGAAGCATCGTTTAGGGACATGGGCATAGCCCATGCTTTGGAAAAACAAAGAAGCTATTGTCTGGCCATCTCTTATGATAAAGCACATGGCCCATGTGGTTGATCCTAAACGTCATCATCACCTAGCCTATGCAAGTTTGCTTACTATTGTGTTCAAGGCATTTGGGGTGCCTTTGAGGGAAGGAGGGGCTCTAAATAGAAATGACATGTTCACTAGGTCTTCTCTTACTGTCAACTTGCTGAAAATGCAGACCAGGTTCCTGATGGCCCTCCGCATACTGTTGGGCCAGTTGCTACTCTTCTTAATGAATTTCATGTTTCTAGGAATCCGAATGATGCACTTAGGGGAGAAATTGAAACACTTCGAACCAGGTTGACTACATCTGAGGGGGAAATGACGAGGTTGAAGGACCAGTTGATGCAGCAAAAACTTGAGAGCAATGCTCGAGTGGATCGCGTGTTACAATTGTTGATAGTATCTCAAAACCCTCAGATTCCGTCCTCATCTACCACCTAAAAAACAATAGTTCTACTCTGTTTTTGCTTCTTTTGAGACATTATCATATATTGTTGTGTTTTGTTTTTGATGAATATTGTGGTGGAGCTCCTTGAGCTTAAACCTGGTGCATCCAGTTATGCTTGTTTATTAGTCTTTTGCCTTGTACTGCTCTTTTAGATCTTGTTAGGATGGCTAATATCCTTAGATCTTGATAAGTATGTGTTATCTTGCATAGGTATTGCCATTTAGGCTCTGAGTTTTGTTATTTTCTGCTGAGGTTGTGCTTTCACTGTCTTTTTGATATGTCAAAAGGGGGAAGATTTTGTTGGTTTTGTGTTAACCAGGTGCAGGGTATGGAGTATATTTGTCATCATATGAAAGGGAGAAATTGATGAGTTGACAAAACTCTCAAAATGATTTTAATGATGACAACATGAACACAGTTCACATAACTCAAATCAGATTTAAAGAAGGTGGGAAGAGTTCACATGTTCAAATACAAAATAAGAAAAGCGTGTGACAAAACAACAATCCAAATTAAAGAAGGATTCAAAACAAATAAAGAAAAATGGGGCACAAGAGTTCAACACAAATAAGGAAGGAGGCAAACAAGTTCTATAAGGAAAATGATTAGTTTTCTAAGAAAATTAAATTATTTCCCTATCAAAGTCGGTAAAAGGTTCAATCAAAACTCTATAAAACGACCAGAAGGTAGAAGGGAAAAAGTTGTCTTTGCGAAATCATGAATCAAGAGGGAGTTATTCTTAGTGAAGGCCAACTTATTCAATGTGATCAAGAAAGCTGAAGAAAGAAGTTCTAGAGTTAGGACTTCTTTTGTGTTTTAGAGTTGCATTGATTACTCTTGAATCAGTGTTTAGACTTTGTTCTTACAAAAGAGTCTTGTGTGTGTTTTTCCAAGAAGAGGGTTTGACTTCTTTTACAAAACTCAAAGTACCCCCTAGGTGTGACATGGCGTATAGGACCACGAGACACCCCACACAAGCCACTTAGCATGCATATACATAAGGTAAAGACAAAAGTGAGGAAAGAAATAGACAATCTCATAAAAGTAAGAGTTTACAAGCGGAAGTCTCGACTATGTCTCAAAAGCCATCTAATGCAATAGAATGATCGGGACGTTACCCATACGTCATATACAAGTATGAAACTGAAAGTAAAGAAAAGCAATAAAGTCTCTTAGTCCCCGAAGCAGAGGACTCACCAAGGCTGATATCTCAAACTCTGAAAACAACTAACCACGAGAGTGCGAACGATGACTGTCTGACCCTACATTATAAGAGAATGTAGGCACAAGTACGCATTAGTACGTGGAATGTACTAAGTATGAAGTAAATGCATATAATCACATAAATCATGCCAATGAGGTGCTTGCGTATAGGAAATAATGCTAATGAGATATCGTCATGAACATGCAATGACCAAACTAAATCATGTGACAATAGGGTTAGAAACTCAATGCATAAACAAGATCAATGCAAGTTAGTCATATCATAAGTCTTGTCTCGTGAGATACTTCTAGTACCCTAGTCCATTATTATGGGATTTTTACATTTAACCGACATAGGCCATGTGAACTATAACATGGAATCTAGTGTCTGCCCCACACTGAAAAGGGGAGTGATGTCTACCCCACACCACTAGAAGGAGTGTTCTACTTGCCAAGGTAAGGAACCTAAATCTGTAGCTTACGTGGATCAACTAGCTATGCGTCTATCTGAGACAAAACCAATGAGGCACGCAGGTATGGGACTTAGGGATTGTTACTAAAGGTTCACGGATGCTAAACGCAAACCTTCACTCCATAAGCCCGCTCGGTGCTAAGTAAAATCTCAAGGAATAGTCAATTAAGCTTATTTATATTTTAACCAAGGAAGAGGTACATCTAGGGTTACCAAATCCAAGCTAAGATCATATCAAGACGTTTAAACAACCATGGGCTTGCCCCAAGCTTACGTCATTACAATAGCTCCCGATCGATTCATAGGTGAGAAAACCTTTCACATTCATATTCTTAGCTTATTTTGAAGAAAACCTTTTCACAAATATGCTCATGCTATTATGTGAAGAAAACCTTTTCACAACTCATGAATGCCATCGTATGTATGCACCCTAGCAAATTTAAGCATAATTCTCATGAAACATGCATCTCTTATGCAAGCTATTTATATGTTCATAAATCATGATCTAGTATGGGTACATGTCAATTTATCTTAGAATCATGCAATAAACTAGAATATTGAATATTTTCATCAATTTCATAAATTCATAAATTCATGGATCATACTTCATCACGAATTCATAACTAGGAATCATGGCTCATGCATGGGTTCATACAATTTCTACTCAAATCAAATAAATCACGCTAAATCGTGCACTAGATTAATTTATCACGCTAAATCGTGCAATAAAAATCAACAATTGTAATCATAATTTAAGTACCCATACGAATTGATCAAAAACCCTAACTCAATTTGGGGAATTGAACCTTGAAAATTGAAGAAAACTAGGGAACCAATGGTGGAAAGCACTCCAATGGTGAATGCTCACATACCTCAACAAAGCCCACAAGAAATTGCTAAAAATCAATGACTTTCAATGGAGGATCCTAGCCCTTCTTCTTCCTTTAGAATTGAGAGAACTTTCTAGAGAGAGAATTATTTGGGAAATTGGGAATGTAATTAATGAAGGGAAATTTTGGAAGAAAGACTTATATTGTGGGTCAATTTACGGGCAAAG
The DNA here is from genome assembly GCA_018342035.1 of Solanum appendiculatum. Taxonomy (NCBI): domain Eukaryota; kingdom Viridiplantae; phylum Streptophyta; class Magnoliopsida; order Solanales; family Solanaceae; genus Solanum; species Solanum appendiculatum. The sequence continues at coordinate 7,951 of JAGDQO010001507.1, forward strand.
GCGTCATTAAAAAGACTTAAAAGAATTGGGAAAAGACACAAAAACCCCTGAAAAAATAACAGTCGACAGAAGTCTACGGTTCGTAAGAGTTTCTACAGACTGCCTTGTTGAACCGTAGAAAACCTCAGAAACCAAAAAATTCAGGACACTTTCTATGACTTCGATATACGGGCCATAGGCCATTCTACGGTCCTAGGTCCAACCCGTAGAACCCAACTTGACACTCAAATATTTGACTAAACTTGGAACACTTTGACGGGACCTTTCTACGGTTCGTGGAAAGACCTACGGTCCGTCCTATTAGCCCGTAGACTCGACTTCAGAGAATTAATTATCAAAACATTTTACCCTCTTTCTACGGATGCATTCTACGGTCCGTCAACTTGTCTACGACCCATAGAGTGCATCCGTAGAAAGTGACTCTGAGACAAAAACTGAAATATTTTCTCTCTCGAAAATTGAGTTGTTACAACTGACCTACGCACTGTAGGTCAGGTATGTGGTATGCTAGTCCCGGTTCCTTAAAATGTTAAGCCTCAGTACGTTTATACGGCTCGCCAGGACAGATCGTCAATCCATGTACGAACCGTAGGTAGGTCTCGTAGGTGAGACCCATCCTTAGTTAAATTTTTAGGGCCAAAGTTTGATCTACGGTGGCCATGTACGGAACGTAGGTTGACCCATGGACCATAAATAGGTTTCGTTGTTGCAGGGTCCAAGGTTGGAAATCTCAGAATCTATCTATGGTAGAATAGGATAGTTCGTAGGTTGACTTACGGACCGTAGGTCCAACAGTAGATAGGGATCCGACAGTTATTTCTAAAGGGCTTTTCGGTCTCTTCCATAGGTGTTTAATTCCTAATCTAAGTTGGTTTGGCCCTTAACCTAGACCCTATATAAACCTTTTAAGCCAAATTCTACCCATTCCAAAACATTCCCAAAACTCTTTTGTCTCAAATATTTCTCTCTCTAGAAGTTAAAAGAAGAAGAAGAAGAAGAAGAAGAAGAAGAAGAAGAGGGCAAGCTAAGGTTCAAGAAATCAAGTTTTCTTCATTAATTGCTTGAGGAAATTGAACATTAAGGTATGATAGTCTTAATCTATGGAGCCCTTTCCTCCATAGAGTTCCAAAATTCTCTATTTTTCAAGTTAGAAATCCTCCATTGAAGTTAGGGTTTTCTTCTATGTCATGGGTTCTTTTCAATGTTGATTTAATTGATTGTTTTATGAACTATGAAGCATGAATTGTGTTGAATTTCATGAATTGCGATGAATCCCCATGAACCCATGTGATTTCCCTAATTTCAAAATTTATGAATTTGTTGATGGGTTGAATTGTGAAGAAGATGAATTTTATGAATTTTATGAATTTTATATGAACCCATGCATGATTTACGATTTCTACAAGCTATGATTTCATGATGAATTATGAATAGCTTTGAGATTGAAGCATGAATGATGTTTTTGTTGAGTTGTGAAAGGATTTCTCACATATTAATCAATCTATGAATGTGAAAGGTTTTTCTCACATAAAGGATTCATAACTTGTTGAAAGGTTTTCTCAACTAAAGTTGAATCAAAGGTTTAAGGAGATATTCTAATGAATTTTAGCTTAGATTGGTAACTCTAGTTGTACCTTTCCATGGATAATAAGATGAATAAGAATTATGACTATTCTGTGGGAATTATGCTTAGCACAGAGAGGGTATTGAGATGGATGCTCTCCCGTATGTAGAGGCCGGGTTTCTAGTAGCAATCTCCTTATCCCTTACCTATGTGCTCCCATAGGATGATGATCTATGGTAGACACTAGCTAGTGGATTCACGTAAGCTACAAGTTAAGTAAAGGTTCCTACCTTGGCAAGTAGGATGGCCCTATCGGTGTGGGGTTAGACACTAGATTCCATGTTGATAGCTCACATAGTCTTACATGTCGGTTAAGGCTACTTCCTAGAAACAATGAACTAAAGTGTTTTTAAGATGTTTCTCAAGTAAAATAAAGATGTTTAGCTTGCTTTGACGATGGTTTATGACTTATGTTTTCTAACCTTTTTCATGTTTTAGCTTGGTCATTGCATGTTATGAAAATGTCCCATTTTTGCATGTTTAAATGATTTTGTGCATTACTATCATACTTGGTACTTGATTGTACTAACTCATACTCTTGCCTATATTGATTTATTAATGTTTTGCATGATGACTCTTCTCCATTAATTCGTGGCTAGAGCCTAGTTGAAGGATTCTTTAAGATTGGTGAGTCATCATGCTTCAAGGACTGAGAATCTTTGATTTCTTTTATGGCTTTCTATTCTAGAATTTTGTATGTGATGTGTGGGTTACATCCCCATCATTCTATGATGTAATAGATTGCTTGAGACTATCTAGATTTCCTCTTAATTTTATATAAAACTCTTATGATTTGAACTTGTTTTATATACTCTTGATTTGCATTATCTCATTTATGCATGCTAAGTGGCTTGTATGAGGCCTTTCGGGGTCTTGTACGCCATATCACATCTAGGGGGTACCTTGGATTGTGACAAACTTGGTATTCAGAGCACAAGGTTTTAGAAAGATTCTAGGATGTCTCATACGCCATGTCTAGTAGAGTCTTATTCATGAGTGTGAAGCGCACCACGTTTATGAATGAGAGGCTATAAGATGTTTAGGAAACTCTACTTCTTTCATTACTCCTACATCGTGCGATAGAGTCTAACTCTATATGTCTCTCTCCTAATGCCTATCCTATGCGTTTCAGGATATGTCCACTCAAAGAGCCTATGCTAGGAGAAATGAAAGAGAGATTGTGAAACAAAAAGCTCCTCCTCAAGCTTCTCAACTTTCGGCAGACCCTTTGGCTGAACAAGTGACTAATGCGGAGTTTAGGGCTGATTTTCAAGTGTTGGCTCAAGCCATGATAGCTCAAGCCAATAGAGAGGTTGTGGCTCCCGTGAGCCCAAATATGGGTACGACGGCATCGAGAGTGAGGGACTTCACTAGAATGAACCCTCCGAAATTTTTTGGTTCAAAGGTTAAGGAATATCTTCAAGAGTTCATTGATGAGGTGTACAAGGTGCTAATGATCATGACTGTGATGCCAGAGGAAAAGGCAGAGTTGGCTGCTTATCAACTTAAGGGTGTGGCTCAAGTGTGGTTTGAGCAATGGAAGAGTAAGAGGGCGGTTGATGCGGGTCCTCTTGATTGGGAAAAGTTGAAGGTTGCTTTCCTTAATAGGTTATTTCCCCTTGAGATGAGGGAGGCAAGGATGCTTTAGTTCTTCAATCTTCATCCAGGAAGCATGAGTGTGGAAGAGTATTCTTTAAGTTCACATAATTGCCTCAATATGCTCCTACTATGTTTGCCAATCCTAGGGCAAGCTTGAGTAAGTTTGTTTCGGGAGTGTCAAAAATGGTGGTCAAGGAATGTCGTGCCTCCATACTTGTCAATGAAATGGATATTTCTCCTCTCATGGTTCATGCTAAACAAATAGAAGAGGAGAAACTTAAGGAAAGGTCTAGAGAGGCAAATAGGGCTAAGACCGGTGATGGTAATTTCTCACATTCAAGGTCCAACGAACGTGGTCGTTTTAAGTCTTGAGAAAGGTTTTCCGGTCAAGGTTCCTCCAAAGTTCAACAAAGATAGGGTGCCTAACCCTAAGCCTCAAGAAGGGAATGGTGGTGTATTCTCATCGGTTACTTGTTCTAGGTGTGGGAAGAAACCTGAGGGCAATTGCTTAGCTGGTACGGATGGTTGCTTCGGTTATGGTAAGAGCGGTCATAAGATAAGGGATTGTCCATTTCTCACGGCTAAAGAAAGAGAAGGTAGCAAGCTCCACCTAGTGGTTTGGGTTCAAATGCTCCCAAGAAAAATCTATTCTATGCACTTTA